>ONZH01023149.1:0-110784 GCA_900303285.1 Rhinella marina
GGGTGCATCAAAAGAGGCATAAATGAACGTGACAAGAAGATATCTCTGCCGCTGAGAGGGTTCAGAGGAGGTAAACTAAAGTAATAAGTTGAATGGGTGGACTATAGTACCCAGAAAAATTATCAAAATTAGGTTTATTTAGGTTTATTTTCATACCGAAAAAACTGGTGACAGAAACCCTTTAAGCAAACAGCATTGACTTTCTGATAGACAGGGCTCATGGTCTGCCAAAAACCCAAAACACTGCCAGCAGACATACTGTCCCTTGAGACGTTATAGCCCGCATACACTTTTTTCATGGAAAAGAACAGCTGCTTGAAGCTATGCGGAGGGGCCCCCTAATTACAGACAGATTCAAAATCATCTCCCTATATGAAGACTTCTCAGCAGCCACTCTTGATAAAAGGCGGGAATACAGCAAAACCACAAAGCTGCTCAGGGATCACAAAATCCCTTACAAATTGGGTTTTCCCGTTAAACTGATCATCACCAAAGACGGAGGGAAGCTTGTTCTATCATCACCAGGATCCAGTCTTCAAATGTGTTGAGAATGGAATCTGCTACCAGATGACAACAGCGCAAACCTCGGTAAAAGACAAGCTCCGAAACCTATCCCTGAAGAGTGAACCACAGTGACCTACAAGAAATGCTGTACGGTTTGACTCTATCCAAGGCAGGCCAGAGCATTGTTCTTATTGTATCCTTTTCCAACATGCATGTCTACAAGTTGCCTTATTTGGCATAAGGCAGTGGACTGGCCCTAGCTCATGGTGTGTTTACCTTGGATTCCGTTGATCCGACCCCCAGTAGATACACATCTTGTATCTTACAGTGACTACTTGACTTTTCCTATATTATACCGAGAAGATTTGTTAGTTCATGTTCTGGACTTTTTTTTAATTGCATTTATTTTTGTTTTTCATTTTTCTGCCTTTTATATGTTTTATACTATTTGCCTAGTGAACAAGGGCAAACGCCTGTCTATATGCTATTTGTACAAGTATATATAACGGTCCGTATGTGACAGGGACTACACCGTATTATCCACTATACCATTATTATGGGTTGTAAAATAATATCGCTGAATGTTAAGGGACTAAATTACCTGGAAGGAAGGTAAAGCTCTAGGCGGAGATGTTGTGTGCATTCAAGAAACGCATTTGAGAAAGGCAGATCTCAAATGCTTACAAAACAAACATTTCCCCTATACTCTCAGTGGCAGTGCCTAATAAGAAATGAGACGTCACGATTGCTGTAAAATACACGATGGCCTTTACCTTACACAAGGGTATGGTAGATAATGGAGGGTAGATTAGTTGTCCTACATTGCACTATTAATAATAAAAAGTATACCTTAGCTGCACTCCCAAAAGAGGGCAAGAATATTTTCTTAACTCGGTGCTAGCTAGGGTGTCTAAAGATGCATTTGGGTCCTTGATATTAGTGGGAGATTTTAACAAACCCATATGGCCATCAATGGAGTCTACGTCTAAAATATCCCATACGAAACCAACTTCCTAATACTCTATAATACATAAATAAAACGAGTGCAAAGCATATTACTCAACTTAATTTTGGGTGAATGGTAGACCGAGAGTACCTGCCTCCACTCTATTTCTCCCCATAAAATATGGAGGCTTGGGATGTCCATCAATTTAGATGTACTATAGAGCAACCATTCTAGACCAGCTCAAACAACTATGGATAAATGACACTTGTAAACAATGGGTGGATATGGAGAGTCATTTAGTCGAGACCACTAACGAAGTTTTTTCTGTGGAGTGCCACATTGAGCGGAAAAACTCATTTATCCCCTTCACTCCCTTTCCAAGCGGGAATCAATCTGTGGATTACAGTAAGTGTTCCTTTATTAGCACATTAATCCCCCTCTGCGACGTGCGGCTATTCCCTTACAAGTCCTACAAACACTAATCCCGGGTGTTGATTTCTTGGGATGGATAAACAAAGGGATTGACACATTAGGGAAGCTTCTCAAAGATCAGATACTTATTCCTTTCTCACAGATTATGGAAAACTATGGAATCAATAAGAGAGATTTCTACAAGTATCTCCAGATAAGACATTTGTTACGCACTATACAACATTCTTCTACTCCCCCCACTACCAGCTTTGAAAGCTGTGGTTAAGAGAGGGTTGTCCAAAAGTTATCAGGCGATATTATCTCTCCATGCACCAGAGTCATTACCATTACAAACCAAAAGGGAATTAGATCTGGGATGTTCCTTCACTGTAGAGCAGTGGCACCATGTATCTACGCTTAGTGTATCTACGCTTCCAAGAGGCTGGAATGTTTATGCACATCTGGTGGCACTGCTCTGGACTGGGGAACTTCTGGAAAAGAACAGCTCATCTGTTGAGACAAGTTATTGGAGTTAGGTTCTCATGGGGCCCAGAAGTGGCTTTACTTTCTTTCGGGTTAGAGAATTTGTGGAATATCGTGGAAATAACTTAACTTACAGTAACTAGGACATGAATTGCTCAACGCTGGTAATCCACTAACCTACATGCTTTGGCAGAAGTAATTGTTAACGTACAGTATAACTACACAATGCCATGACTGCAGAGAGGTGGGAGAAATGGAGGCTATTACTGAAGTCCTGAAGTCCTTTGATTATTATGTTTCTTTATCAATGTCCTCCTTCCTTCTATTATTTTATTTTTTTTTCCTTAGCTATGGATATTTAATGTACAAGCCATTTTTGTCTTGTCTCTGCCTTAACTACGACTTGCTGTTTGAAGTAAGCGATTCCCATACATGGGAGACTAGAAATAGTATGGTCAATGCTAATGTTTGCTGTTAAATTTTTTCATCTTGGAAGTATGATTTTGTTTGTAATGTTTTGAAATGTTACAAAACCAATAAACAATATGTTCAAAAAGAAAAAAGACAACTGATGGGAAATTTAATTAACATGTATAAATACCTCAAACGTCAATATAGAGATGTCTCCCATGATCCATTTATTCCCAAGACTGTGGCTGTGACAAGGGGACATACTCTATGTCTAGAAGAAAGACGGTTTCTACAGGAACATAAAATGGGTTCTGTAAAAGCATTGAGACTATGGAACTCTCTGTCAGAGGAGGTGGTGATGGTGAACTAAATGCATTTCTGAATTATTCTGTCTGACTGGAGTCGGTAAGTATTTTTTTTTCCGCCTAAAATGAGGCAAATTGGCTTCTACCTCATGGAGTTTTTTTTGTCTACCTCTGGATCAACTTTGCAGGAAAACAAGCTGAACTGGATGGACATATGTTTTTGTCTTCCAAACTATGCTATTGTACTGTAAATCTAAAGCATTTTTTATGGTTCGAGAGTATCTAGTAAAGATTGTTCACTGATCCTCTAATTGTTTAGAATATATTTGATCAATTTTATATTTGATGCCAAGTTCCCAGGCATTTTCAGGTGATTGGCAAATGTTACACCTTGCTTATGCAATGGGGATTTATGTTTTTTGTACATGATTGTTTCTAGTATTTCAAGTACCTATCTCCTTTTCTATAATTCAACAGGTTGCAGACTGCAATGGTATTCTTGCCAATAACATGCATACTGTACATGGACACTGAGCTATTAGACGGAAAAGTAAAATCACAGTCACTGTATGTTATATCACCCTTCTGTAAAACAATGAAAATAGGAAATGGAAACCAAATTAAATTTAAATTCCTTGTCTAACTGACCAGAACTGTTAAGCAGGATTCATTTTATTTGCTAAATGAAGATATTAAATTTTACAGTAAATTACCTTTTCTATACATTTCCTAGATTTTATATAACCAGTACTAGAATTACATCTCAAGAAACAAAAGAATATTCAGACATTGATAAGTGAAAGTTTCCTAAATTTTATATAACCAGTACTAGAATTACATCTCAATAAACAAAAGAATATTCAGACATTGCCATCCGGGCCATTTACCACCTTCCTGACCAGGCCTAATTTTGCAAATCTGACATGTGTCACTTCATGTGGTAATAACTTTGGAACGCTTTTACTTATCCAAGCCATTCATAAATTGTTTTCTTGTGACACATTGTACTTTGTGTTAATGGTAAATTTGAGTCAATATATTTTATCTTTATTTATAAAAAATCAAAAATTTACTGAAAATTTTGAAAAAAAAAAATCACAATTTTTAAAATATTAATTTCTCTGCTTTTAAGTTGCATAGGGATATCTAATAAAATTGTTATAAATGAACATTCACCATATGTTCACTTTATGTTGGCATAATTTTGGAAATGTAATTTTATTTTTTGAGGACGTTAGAAGGCTTCGAATTTTAGATGTAATTTTTAAGATTTTCATGAAAATTTCCAATAGTTAATTTTAAAGGACCTTTGCAGTTCTAAAGTGACTTTGAGGGGCTTAAATAATAGAAACCTCCCATAAATGAACATATTTTAGAAACTACAGACCCCAATGTAATCCAAACTGATTTTTACAAAGTTTGTTAACCCTTTAGATTTCCCACAAGAATTAAAACAGAAGGAAGTTGAAATTTAAAAATAAATATTTTTTTTTTGCAGATTTTCAATGTTTAATTCATTTTTCCTATAAGATAGCAAGGCTAAACCACAATTCAAACCTGAATATTTATTTTCCTGATTCTGAAGTTTGCAGAAACACCCCATATGTGGTTGTAAACTGCTCTGTGACTGGCAGTAATGAGAGGGAGATACAAGCATTTGTGATGGCTTTAACAGCTTGTCAGAGTGATCAAAAGCCTAGAGGCCAGGAAAAAAGGTCTCAGGTTAAAGCTCCATGTTCTTGGCTGTCAGGAGGCAGCTGAGTCATGGAGGTTCTATGTACAGGTGCTGCACACAGGGGGCAAAGCTCAAGGACGTTTTAAAACGTCCATTCAGAGATAGAGATCCACTACCAGGACGTTTATAGTCAATGGGCAGACTGGAAGTGGTTAACATGCACCTTCAACCCAGAACTGGCAATAATCATTTGCCTACAGGTAGATTTGACAAAAAATGTAACATTTTATAATATACAGTTATCCTGCACTTCTGCTTTGCTACTTACCAAGATGGTGAGTAGATGATTCTGTTTCTTGAATGAGCAAATGTCGCGCTCCCGCTGGTACTTCAAATATTCTTATGTAACCTGTTAAGTAATTTTAATTAGACATGTAAAATAATGCCAAATAATAACAACATGCATGGCAAAAACACTAATTACTTAAAGGGTTTCTGTCACCAGAATTTTGGATATGAATCAGGCTGACATTAGATTTGCCAATGTCACCTGATTCTAACTGTGCTGGCTATTTATTCCTTAGTGTCCCCGTTTTTCAGTAATTATAACTTTTATTTTATGCTAATTAGCCTCTAGGAGCAGGAGGGGCATTACCCCTGCTCCTAGAGGCTCAGTTTGACCACCTTTGGTAACGCCCAGTTCTTCTTGAGTGACAGGGCCAGGTAGCATTCTTCTCCTTCAGCTGGCCCTTTCCTACATGTATATCCCGTGTATATTCACTCACTGTGCCTGCCCCGAATACTGATGGAGACGGTGCAGGCGCAGTGAGTGAAGGCTCCTGGCTTCCTCATTGCGTCTGTACTGTGCTCGACTGTGACGTATTTGGCGCAGGCACAGTGAGGAAGCCGGGAGCGGGTGAGCGTCCTTCACTCACTGCGCCTGCACCGAATACTGAAGGGGATGGCGCAGGTGCAGGATATACACGGAGGACAGGGCCGGCAGGAAGAGACGAACGCCGCCTGGCCCTGTCACTCAAAAAGAAACAGAGCGTTACCAAAGGTGAGCAAACTGAGCCTCTAGGAGCAGGGGTAATGCCCCTCCTGCTCCTAGAGGCTAATTAGCATAAAATAAAAGTTATAATTACTGATTAACGGGGGCACTAAGGAATAAATAACCAGCACAGTTAGAATCAGGTGACATTGGCACATCTGTAATGTCAGCCTGATTAAAAAATCTGGTGACAGAAACCCTTTAATTACTGATTAATAAAAATAAAGAATTGCTGTTTAGGACAGCAACATACAACGGAATCTGTTGTTGTAGTCGCATACATTAATTACTGAGCTATGGACACTGAACTGTCTGATATTATTTTAAATACAATAAATTTTATGATTAATTACATGCTGCCCAGAAACAATGAATCTCTATTAGGATGTGCAATGGAACTAGCTGTTTGCTGTTCAATACAAGAAATCTTGCAAACAAAATAAACAAACTGAAAATTCTAATAACAGACATAATTATAATGTGGTGGGTATAACAGAAACCTGCCTGGATGACAGCCAAAGGTGGATAACAAATGTAGAGGGATATATTGTGTTCAGAATAGATACGAAACACACAAAAAAAAGAAATAAAGAGTAAAATACAACTTAGCAACAGTGCTAAAGATGAGCAAATTAGTTTGTACCAAATGGGGTTCCTTATGAACTTCCCAAAAAAATGTGTACGGAAGATGAACCTAAAGCTTTTCAGTTTCGCTTTGGATGAATACAATAAAACAGCACACATTTACTGCACATGTCAGCGGGAATAAGCATGAGGGAGGAGGAAGGATGCTCACATGACCCTGAGGAGAAGTGGGGGGAGAGCTTGCCCTGTTTGGCTCACAGGTTGACAGACTGCCTGGATGCCCTTGCGGAATGAGCAGAATATCATTCTGTGTTGGGCTGTGAATGAGGGAAATCTTAGGGAAAGTGTACAGTCACAATCTTCTATACTAGTGTCAGGGACAGTGAAGGGAAAGGCTAAAAAAAAGAAAAATTGTGTATAATAGGGAAAGGCAGGGAAAGCTTTCAGATAGGGAGCGAGGAGCATGCTAGGCAGTGCTAGCTGCACCTGCTGTGAAACCTCAAAATTTGCTACCTGCATGAACATTTCTTTTTTCCCCCCATTTGAACAGAAATTAAGGTTTTTTTTCCTCCAAACTTAAAATTTCTCAAGACACTATTAGTCCATGCTAGAGGCACTGCATTGTAGCAGAAGCCTTTTTGTGGAAATAATGCCACCTGCTGAGCAATTGTTTTTCTTGTTTTGTTTTTTTCAGAGCATCATATCTGTATTGTTTTTAAACGTGTTGCAGTGTAGCAAATAAGGCCATTTTTCCTCCAACTAAACTTAACGTACACTACACTGTATACAGAAATCAAACCACCTTTCCTGCACAGGTCAAGTGTTGGTGTGGGAGGAATAAGCATAACACAAGTGTACAACGCGTGTTTTACAACCCAGAGGGTAGCGTTTTTAAATCTGAAACAGTAGTCCAAAATTTCGGACAGGGCATCTGCAGACTGTTCAAGTGTTGGTGTGGTTTACTAAAATAGCAAGGCAAGTATGCAACGCATGTTTTACAATTCAGAGGGTAGCCTTTTTTTAAAGATAAGTGAAAACACCTAAAAAAGTAGTCGGAAATCCGAGTGTTTTTTTTTTTGTTCATTTATCGCTCTACCCCTTACAACGATGACTGTGATGCGGTGTCAATAAAGGGTGGAGGCAATGTACAGCCCAAACCTGTTTCTATTGTGGTCAGCCTGGGAACTAATGTTGCCACTGATACTGTGGATGCAGGCTCAAAATATCCCAGACCAAGGTCTCTAAAATATGGTGTTTTTCCTTTACACCAGTTTTGATAAATCTGCCCCCTAAGACTTCCGTCTGACAGTCTTTACATGAAAAAGTCCATTGATTGTAGGTACAGGACTCCACCTTGATTTTATACAAGGTTTTATATAAGGTTAGTTTCACATTAGGGATAAAACTATCCAGCCGGATACTACCTTTCCCCAATGGAGCCCCTTGACTATAATGGGACCCAGTGCGGATCCAGATGTTTTCTCTCAGGCTGAATCACAGCACTCATGCCAGAAACAGGCCAGATCCCTGCCAGGTCCCATTATAGCCAATGGGGTCTAGCAGTGCTCTGGCCCTTTCCAGGTATGCCAGATACGAAGAACTCTGGCAAGCTGTTCCTCTGCCAGAACAACCTGCTGGATAGTTTTAACGCTAATGTGTAACTAGAATAAGATTACATCTTCCTTCATCTCAACACATCCCTAATTCTTTGCATATTTCCATTCTCAAGCCAGTTCTTTACCCTTCCGATAAAGAAAGAAAAGCCCACTATGGTCACTGAAATAACTTGAAACTGACAAAAATAATAAAAAATAAAAATGTACTGAAAATCAGCAAATAAGACATTGTTTTCGAAATTGAGGTTCAACCGAATAATTTTAAAAAACAAACTAAGGCCCCATTCACAGGTCCGTTTTTTTTTTATCCGCATCCGTTTCCGCATTTGCGGACAATTATGCGGATAGGATGCGGATCCATTCATTTCAATGGGGCCACAAAAGATGTGGACGGCACAAAGTGCATGCGCACTTCCGTTCCCGCTCCCGAAAAAAATAGAACATGTCCTATTCTTGTCCGAATACACGGACAAGAAAATGCATTTCTATTATGTGATTTCTATTATGTATAATTGCGGAATGCACATTGCCGGTGTCTGTGTTTTGAGGATCCGCAAAATACGGATGTGTGAATGGGGCCTAATGAAACTGACCTGGACAAAAATGATGGTACCCCTAAAAAATACTGAAAATAATTTGACCTTAGGGACATGTTAAATTAAAGTGTATCCTGTAATTAGCATCACATGTATCTTCAAACTTGTAATCAGTCAGTCTGCCTATTTAGGTCTCATGCACACAGCCATTGTGCGGCCGTTCAGTGCATTGGGGGCTGCAATTTGTGGTCCCCAATGCACAGGCAACATCTGTGCGGTGGCCGGGACGGATCGAGACCCATTCAACTTGAATGGGTCCGTGATCAGCCCGCACTGTAAAAAAAATAGAACAAGTTCTATTTTTTTGCGGTGCGAAGGCACAGAGATAAACCCCATGGAAGTACTCCGTAGTGCTTCCGTGGGGTTCTGTGCCTCCATTCCACACCGCAGCTCCGGATTGCGGACCCATTCAAGTGAATGGGTCTATATTTGTGATGCGGGGAGCACATATTGCAGACATCCTGTCTGCGGGCCGCAAAACGGGCCACGGCTGGCAACAGCCGTGTGCATGAGGCCTTAAAGGGTGAAAAGTAGTCACTGCTGTTTGGTATCATGGTGTGTAACACACTGAACATGAACCAAAGAATGCTACAGAAAGAGTTATCTCAGGAGAAATATGAACATGTTAACCTCCTAACAGTCATGTTAAAATTGGATTTTTAACGTGTCTGCAGTAAATCTTGTTGGCACACAACTCAGGGGACACTATGGCATTTTTAACCTCTTAGTAACATCATTCATTTTAGTCTTAAGAACCAATAATATTTTCCCCCTTTGTGTTCTAGCAGTCATAACTTTTTAATTTTTTCTTCTAAATTTTTTTTTATTTTGCAGGATTAGTTGTAGGTTTTTTTTAGGAACCACTTTGGGGTATATATTGTGTATTAAATAACTTTAATTATTTTACTTTTAGGAGGAAAGATAAAAAAAACAGCCATTTTTAAATTATTTTGTGGAATTTTTTACATCCTTAACTGTGTGGTAAAAATAATTAATTTTATTATCTGGGTCACTATAATGATGAAATTGTCACATATATATATATTCTATATATTTTTACTGTTTTTTCTCTCCTTCTGTAGCCTGTCAGCTGTGCAGCTGCTCCCTCATTCTCCTCCAGACAGAGGAGCTGGGGGGGTGGATGCGGCTTTATCTGCTCATATGTCTGGATTGGTACATTTGTATTGTTTGAAAGCTGACATTCCAAGCTTTCGGACAATACCAGAATTACTGCAATATGTTCAGTACAAGGGAAGATATCACTGCTAGAAATTGAGATGCTGTGAATGCAGCTAAAAATGAAAGTAAAAGCCATCATTCAGGAGATCTAAAGCAGCATCTAAAGCTGCCTATCCCCCTCCACTTTCTGCCCGAGCCCAGAACAGTTAGCTACTTTTTCCACAGCCCGAGTTGGACGCCGCAAAACAGTTAGGTGGTTAAAGGTAAAGTATATAAGACCATCTCCAAACAGCTTGATGTTCCTGTTGCTATAGTTGCACATATTATTCAGATGTTTTAGGTCTATTGACAGTAGCCAACCTCCTGGAGGTGGCCGCAAGAGGAAAACTGATTACATAATGAAGGACGGATAATATGAATAGTAACCAAAGAGTTCAGAACAATGATATTAGAGGTGAACTCCAAGGTCAGCTTACATCAGTGTCAGATCACACCATCCATTGCTCTTTTAGCCAAAGTGGACTTAATAGAACACACAAGTGAACAAAAACTGTTGAATGCAAGTCTTAAAAAAGGGAAAATGGAACTTTCCAAAATGCATATTGACAAACCACAAAGCTTCTGGGAGAATGTCTTTTGGACAGATGATACAAAACTGAGCTTTTTGTCACATCAGCTCTACAGTATGTTCACAGATGCAAAAATGAAGCATACAAAGAAACATTGTACCTACTGTGAGACTTGGAGGAGGCTCAGTTATGTTTTGGGGCTGCTTTGCTGCATCTGGCACAGGGTGTCTTGAGTGTGTGCAGGGTACAATGAGATCTGTAGACTATCAAGGCATTCTGGAGCAAAATGTGCTCCACAGTGTCAGAAAACTTGCTCTCAGTCAAAGGTCATGGGTCCTCCAAAAGGATAATGACCCAAACCAAACAGGTAAAAACATCCAAGAATAGATAAGAGAAAAGCATTGGACTATTCTGAAGTGGTCTTCAATTACACCTGATCTAATTCCTATTGAACATCTATGGAAGGAGCTGAAACATGCACTCTGGAGAAAGCACCCTTCAAACCTGAGACGGAGGTGTTTGCTCATAGGGAGTGGGCCAAAATGCCTTGAGGCGCAGAAGCCTCATTTACAGTTACAGAAATCTCTTGATCATTTTTGTCCAGGCCGTTTGTTTTATAAATTATTCTGCTGAACCACAATTCAAAAGCCATGTCTGATGTTCATTAGTTAATTTTCAGTAATTTATTTATTATTACTTTTGGCAGTTTCAAGTTATTTTAGTGACTTTTTTTTTCTTTAACAAAAGGGTACCAACAATTTTGCTCAAGTGTGTATATAGTTTTGTTAGAAAAATTAAATATCATGGTGCCTGCAGACTGGATTGCATTTTCAATGTGACAGGTTTACGTGAAAGGGTTAAAGGGGCATTCTAGTCATATAAATTATCCCCTTTGCTACTGCTAGGGCCCCCAGCCATCAAGAATGGGGGCCCAGTATCCCTTGGAGCCCTCCAAAATAAATAGAGAGGCATGTGCTCAGTCTCTCCATTCACTGCAAGGGAAGTTCTGAAGATACCCAAGCAGTGTATTCAGCTCAACTCCCATAGAAATTAAAGGAACGGGTGAACGCATGCCTGACTGTCTGCTCCATTCATTACTGGGGCTCCACGAGGTATAGGGCCACCATTTTTGTGATCAGTGTGGTCCCAGCAGTAAGAACCCCACCAATATAATAGTTATCCTCTATCCTGTTAATAGGAGATAATTTAATATAACACAGAATACAACTTTAAGGAAGCGTGTAGTAGAATGAGTAACAGCTATTATATTCCTCCTAGCACATATACAAATGATTTCTTCTGATTTATAAGAATATGCTAGTTTAAAAGGAATCTATCACCACATACCTGTAACTAAAATCATCTGGCTATGTAAATGTGCACTTAAAGGGGTTGTCCGGGTTCACAGCTGAACCCGGACATACCCCTAATTTCACCCAGGCAGCCCGCCTGACTAGGGCATTGGAGAATCTCATGCTCCGATGCCCTCCCTTGCCCTGCGCTGGATTGCGCAGGGCAAGGGTTTTTCCGCCTTCCGCCCGGCAGTGTGTTCGGTGACGTCACCGGCTGTAATGGGCCGGCTTTAGCGCTGCCCTAGCAGTTTTACTGGCTAGGGCCGCGCTAAAGCCTGCCCTTCAGCGCCGGTGATGTCACCAGGCTCACTGCTGGGCGAAAGCCTCCACCCGGCAGAGCCCGGTTCGTCACCGGAACCGGGCAAAATGCCTTTGCCCTGCGCAAATTAGTGCAGGGCAAAGGAGGGCATCAGAGCATGAGAAAGCTGCCTGGGTGAAAGTAAGCAAACAAAAAGGTTGAGGGAGACAGCACGTCCATTCATGAAGAACTTTATTCCGGATGCTATGTTTCGGCCTGTGTGGCCTTTGTCAAGCATGCATACACCAACAGTGTTCACGTCAAGGATAATCTTACTGGAGCGGAGAGAATGGCACTCAAAAACCTGCAAGCTAAGAAAGGAATAACAATCAAGATGGCGGATAAGGGGGGTGCCTTTGTGTTATAGGACACCACTGATTATCTCTCCGAAATCTCCAGACAGCCGAGTGATCAAGATGTCTACGAACCTTTGTTGGGTGATCCAAAATTTTAAATATTGGAAAAAATACGTACAATAATTGGAGAAGCCTTATAACTTAACATAATCGACGATGATCTGTCGGATTATCTCCTGGTCAAGAATCCAATTACTCCAGTGATTTACTGCCTCCCGAAGATCCACAAAAGATTACAACAACCACCGGGGAGTCCGATCGTTTCGGGGAATGACTCCATCTTTACACCACTAGCAACTTTTCTTGACAAAATGTTAAGACAATTTGCTATATCAACACGCTCATTTATACGAGATACTACTGACTTTCTATCCAAACTGGCACAACTACAGATCCCGGAAACTGCACTACTTGTATTGTTTCATGTGGTATCCCTGTATACCTCTATCTCCCATACCAAGGGGATTGCAGCAGTCAAGAGAGCATTGGATACCTTCGGATACTCCATTCAACTTCAGAAATTTCTACATCAACTATTGGAGATAACCCTTACCGAGAATTATTTCCTATTTCAGGACACTTTTTTCAAGCAAAAACGGGGGACCGCAATGGGGTCTAATATGGCACCAACTTACGCAAATATCTTTATGAATGCTTTTGAATCTGATGTGATACACAATTCCGCTTTTTATCCATATCTACAATGCTGGTGGTGCTATATAGACGACGTCTTTGCAGTTTGGACCAGTGACGTCCAGAGCCTTGACCAATTCCTGTGTGAACTAAATGACGTCAATCCGGAACTACAATTTACAATGGTCCATTCCGAAGTCAGTTTGCAGTTCTTGGATGTTCTTGTCCAAAAAACGGGAGATAAGGGATTCCTGACCGATCGTTTTACAAAACCAACGGACAGGAATAGTTTATTGATGTATCAAAGCTTTCACCCCAAAAATATGATATCCTCATTACCTAAATCGCAGATGTTGAGAGTACGAAGCATTATCAATGATGAATCACTCTGCGAAGAGAGACTGAATGAGAAGGGTTCTAAATTCCTGAAACGTGGTTATCCACTGGAAAGTCTAGAGACTAAGAGAGAGGATCCTTACTAAATTACCGGAGTGAGTTACTACAACCGTCAGAGTGTAAGAAGAAAAAGGAGACAAAGAGGATTCTATTTGTCAGTACCTACAACACTTTTAGCAAAATAATTGGCCAGATTATAAGAAAAAATTGGGACATAATCCTACGTGGACATCCTAATGTTCAAGCCTTTGAGGAACCTCCTATTATGGCCTATAAAAGAGTCAACAACTTGAAGGACTCCTTGATTCGATCTGACCCAGACCCATGTACGACCTTGACCCAGACTTTTTTTTAGCTCCACAGAAAAAGGGATGTTTTCCATGTTTATGTTGTAGTAACTGCAATGCAATGCAGAAGGGATCCTTATTCACCGATCCCAGGAGCGGCAAGAAATATCACATTCAACATTTCCTCACATGTCAATCCTCCTTTGTGATTTACACAATACATTGCCCTTGCGGACTAGTATACCTGGGGGAAACCACCATGGAGTGTAAAGAGAGAATTACTAAACACAAGTCTACCATCAGAACACAAAGGAAAGACCTACCAGTTCCCAAGCATTTCATTGAAGCCAAACATTCTATCAGCCAACTCAGATACAGAATCATCGATCATGTAGTACCGAAACTGAGGAGGGGAGGCGATAGAGAGAAACTACTCAAACAGAAGGAAACTAAGTGGATCTTCGAACTGGATACCCTTACCCCTAAGGGCCTCAATGTGGATTTTCCACTTACTTCATTTTTATGATATCTATTTTTATATATTAATTTTTTTATATCCATCTTTTTGTTCCCCCTACCTAGATATATTTGGTAACTACTTCTTCCCCAGTATGACATTACTGATCTATTGTACCCACGAGTTATTGTACCTATTATTGCCTTGGGACATTCATGTGTTCTTGGTGAATACCCCTAGGAGGTATCTCACTGATACGGTACTTGTCATTATCTTCGAATGTTAACGTAATTACGGTATATTAGGATTATTCGCATTGCACTGCCTTATGTCCACATGCTTAGGTTTATTGTGCGTATCGTCATATTTCTTTGTTTTTAACCTTTTCCCACTTTTTTCAGATTTATGGACTTGCCACTAGAGATGAGAGAGCATGCTCGGCCGAGCGTACTCGGGAGCAATTTTCGAGTAGTAGCGTACGCATCTTGTAATCTGTACGCTAATGCGCACGCATCTTGTAATTTGTACGCATAAGCGCTCAAATTTATAAGATGCGTACGCATTAGTGTACAGATTATAAGATGCGTATGCATTAGCGTACAGATTATAAAATGCATACGCTACTACTCGAAAATTGGCTTGCCACTCATATATTGGACTTTTTTCACACCCGGGTGGGGGTAAGACACCATTGGTGTGCTCATCTGATATTTCTTTCCCATTTTTTAACTTTATGCATTATGTGATTAAATCAGCTGTATATGTCATTTAGGTGTTACAAGATACAGTTTCATTTGTATACAAGATTTCCCTTTTTGTGCGCTGTATACACCTTTACACTCCACATAACAATATGAGTAGCCTATATCTATTATTTATATGGCACAAAGGCCCCTCTTCTTGTAATACACTAAACACACTAATATGAGTAGCCTACGTCCGTTACTTTTATGGAATAATTGTTCTTCTATGCGCTATATACGCTGAACAATACGCTTCCCTTAGCACTATGCATATTGATCTTTTTTTTCATAATCGTTCTTATATGCGCTACATACGCTGAACAATGCTTCCCACAGCGCTATATATTAAGCTTTTTTTATACATCACTATTACCAATTGGCGTCCATGCAGTACTCTGGACAGCGATCGATTTATGATCATGTGAGCGAACGTCTACCTCCAAGCATACAGCGCTCGCAATATGTGGACTGGACATGCGTACGCTTGTGAATGACAGCGTACGCTTGTGAATGACAGCGCTTCCTATACACTCAGGGCGCATGCGGGACTTTTGAATTTGGCCACGCGCCTTTTTCTCTGACGCTTACTCACGCTTACAGGGCCATGCCTACACTTTATCGCCTCCAGCAACATCACGCGATTTCCCCCATGGCGCCTGGCACGTGTGCATCTGTACAAACAATGCGATTCAGGTAAATTTTGCATTGATCCTCTCACTGCCTACATTTTGGTAATATTTATATACACAGGGGACAATATGTATTCATTATTTGGCTACTCCATATATTGATTATACCTACTTGATACTATTGGAATGTACAGTGGGCTATACATATGCAGCTAATGACTACCTGATCTGTTTGCCTTTAATTATGTTTATCACTAATGAGGTGGGTTTTATGGATTATGATATTTATGTACATTTTAATCAAACCAAATATGTATATTACCCCCCTGTAGGAGGGGCTTACAATTGTTGATGTCACTATGGGGCTATTTATGGCCCAGCACTGTTGGTGAATGCATGCTTGACAAAGGCCACACAGGCCGAAACATAGCATCCGGAATAAAGTTCTTCACGAATGGACGTGCTGTCTCCCTCAACCTTTTTGTTTTCTTAACCGCTTGTTTATACTGGAGGGGGTTCACCACCCATCCTGTAGACGTGCACCCGCTACTCCCTTTTTCTCATTTGGCGTGCTGTCCAGCCTTCCTTTTTTTGTAAATGTGCACTTGTCAACAGATTCTAATACAATTGCACCTGAGGCTCTGCTCATTTTCTCTGATGGCCGTGCCCTCAACACTTAAAATGGCAGGGTTCAGTGGTCTCGCAGCAGCGCATTTCATCGAACAAGCAGTACATGCCTGGAGATCACCGGTTAGATGGAATCTGCCTGTGCATCTGCCCAGCAATCTCTGGCAAGTACTGCGCATTTATCAAATGTGCTACTACGAGACTTCACAGCCAGGACTTTCACTCAAATTGGTGGCACTGCAGTGGCCTAGAAAATAAGTAGGCTTGGATGTAATGGCAACACAAGAAGCTAATCTGTATTACATAAAAAGGCTTATTTCTCAAACTTGGCAGCACATACTGAGATGGGACAAACAGCATTTGAATGACAAGTGCACATCTACAAAGGCAGATGGTTTTCTTTACATGTAAGTGATGGCAGATTCCCTTTAACTCCTTCTACCCTGGGCCAGTTTTCAACCTCCTGCCCAGGACATTTTTTGCAAATCTGACTTGTGCCACTTTTTGTCGTAATAACTTTGGAACACTTTTATCCAAGCCATTCTGAGATTGTTTTCTCGTGACACATTGTACTTCATGACAGTGTTAAATTTGAGTCAATATCTTTCACCTGTATTTATGAAAAAATCCTAAATTTACAAAAAATGTTAAATAATTCACAATTTTCAAAATTTCAATTTCTCTGCTTTTAAAACACAAAGTGACACCTCATAAAATATTTACTTTATATTCCCCATATGTCTACTTTATGTTAGTATCATTTTGTAAATGCCATTTTATTTTTTTTGGACATTAGACATTAATGTCTAAGGCTTACAATTTTAGAGGCAATACTCAAAATTTTTAAGAAAATTTCCAAAACCCACTTTTTAAGGACTAGTTCAGTTATGAAGTCACTTTATAGGGCTTACATAGAATAAACCACCCATAAATGATCCCATTTTAGAAGCTACACTCCTCAAGTTACTCAAAACTGATTTTACAAGCTTTGTTAACCCTTTAGGTATTCCACAAGAATTAAAGAAAATGGAGATAAAATTTCAAAATTAAATTTGACAGATTTTGCATTTTAATAAATTTTTTTCTGTAACACATCAAGGGTTAACAGCAAAAAAAACCTCAATATCTACTTTCACGATTCTACAGTTTACAGAAACACCCCACATGTGGTGGTAAACTGATGTAAGGGCACATGGCAGGGCGCAGAAGAAAAGGAGTGCTGCATAATTTTTGGAAGGCAGATTTTGCTGGACTAATTTTTAGACACTGTGTCTTAATTGAAGCCCCCCTGATGCACCCCTACAGTAGAAACTCTGGAAAAGTGATTCCATTTTGGAAACTACGGGATGAGGTGACAGTTTTATTGATATTTTGGGATTTTTGATTGCTTTATATTATGCTTTTTGTGAGGCAAGGTAACAAAAAAATGTCTGTTCGGCACAGTTTTTATTTTTTACAATGTTCATCTGACAGGTTAGAATATGTGTTACTTTGATAGAGCAGGTTGTTACAGATGCGACCATATCAAATATGTCTACTATTTTTTTGTTTGTTTCAGTTTTACATAATAAAGCATTTAAAAAAAAAAAAATTTGGTGTCTCAACATTCTGAGAACCATAGTTTATTTTTATTTTTTGGGCGATTGTCTTATGTACAGGCTCATTTTTTGCGGGATAAGGTGATTGTTTGATTGGTACTATTTTAGAGGGCATACGCCTTTTTGATCACTTGGTGTTACACTTTTTGTGATGTTGGGTGACAAAAAAAATGGTAACTGGGCCCCTGCAGTGATAGGGCGTGCACCGCTTTGATGCCCGCCCAATCACCATGACTTAATAGTACGTCATATTGCGTGAAGCCACTTCCCGCTATGACGTATTATTACGTCATTGTTCTGGAAGGGGTTAAGGGACTATATACAGGAGTATGTGACTGTAAATAATAACATAAGTGATAACCATGGGTTTACCAAGGACAGAAATTGTCAGACTAACCAGATTTGTTTTATGAGGAGGTGAGTAGAAGCCTGACCAGAGGGGCAGCTGTGGATGTAGAGTTTCTGGATTTTACATGAAACGAATTACATTCTGGATGAAAAGAATTACATTCATTTAGTCTTCAAAAGAGACATCTAAGGGGGGGACATGATTAACGTATACAAATATATAAATGGGCCATACAAAAAATACGGTGACAAACTGTTCCATGTAAAATCCTCTTAAAAGACAAGAGTGAACTGCCTCCAACTGGAGAAGAAAAAGTTCAGTCTCCAGAAGTGTCAGTTTACTGTAAGAACTGTGAATCTGTGGACTAGACTTCCTCAGGACGTGGTCACAGCAGGAACAGTGGACAATTTTAAACGTAAATGAGATAAATGTTCATGAAAATGTGTAGAAATCGGGAGTCTCACTTCCTTCTGGGTTTCATGTCCTCACCTGTCCCTTGCTTGAACTTCATGGACTTTTTTCAACTGTATTAACTATGTAACTGTCATTTAAAATAATAATAATATCTATTATTCTGACACTGATAAGCCCCTGCAAACCTGGCCTGTTGCAGGAAAAAAAATGTACTTCAAAAATCTTAAAATTAATCTAAAAATGGTAAGAAATAAAGCCAAAATGCAGCCAAAATAAAGTAATGATGTGGAAATATATTTCTGATATAAATACTGAATAGTATTTATGATTATATGTGAAATATTGCAGTTGAAAATAGAAAAATATGGCAACTTTAACAATTTTTTATAAATATGTACTTTTTTAAAATAAATATAAGCAAATTATATCGGTAAACTTTTACCAAGTAAGTAAAGTACAATATGTGACGAGAGAACAATGTCAGAATTACAGTGGGGAAAAAAAGTATTTAGTCAGCCACCAATTGTGCAAGTTCTCCCACTTAAAAATATGAGAGAGGCCTGTAATTGACATCATAGGTAGACATCAACTATGAGAGACAAAATGAAAAAACAAATCCAGAAAATCACATTGTCTGATTTTTAAAGAATTTATTTGCAAATTATGGTGGAAAATAAGTATTTGGTCACCTACAAACAAGTAAGATTTCTGGCTCTCACAGACCTGTAACTTCTTCTTTAAGAGGCTCCTCTGTCCTCCACTCATTACCTGTAGTAATGGCACCTGTTTGAACTTGTTATCAGTATAAAAGACACCTGTCCACAATCTCAAACAGTCACACTCCAAACTCCACTATGATGACCAAAGAGCTGTCGAAGGACACCAGAATCAAAATTGTAGACCTGCACCAGGCTGGGAAGACTGAATCTGCAATAGGCAAGCAGCTTGGTGTGAAGAAATTAACTGTGGGAGCAATAATTAGAAAATGGAAGACATACAAGACCACTGATAATCTCCCTCGATCAGGGGCTCCACGCAAGATCTCACCCCGTAGGGTCAAAATGATCACAAGAACTGTGAGCAAAAATCCCAGAACCACACGGGGGAACCTAGTGAATGACCTGCAGAAAGCTGGGACCAACGTAACAAAGGCTACCGTCAGTAACACACTATGCCGCCAGGGACTCAGATCCTGCAGTGCCAGACGTGTCCCCCTGCTTAAGCCAGTACATATCCGGGCCCGTCTGAAGTTTGCTAGAGAGCATTTGGATGTTCCAGAAGAGTATTGGAAGAATGTCATATGGTCAGATGAAACCAAAGTAGAACTGTTTGGTAGAAACACAACTTGTCGTGTCTGGAGGAAAGTGAATGCTGAGTTACATCCAAAGAACACCATACCTACTGTGAAGCATGGGGGTGGCAACATCATGCTTTGGGGCTGTTTCTCTGCAAAGGGACCAGGACGACTGATCCGTGTACATGAAAGAATGAATGGGGCCATGTACCTTGAGATTTTGAGTGCAAACCTCCTTCCATCAGCAAGGGCATTGAAGATGAAATGTGCCTGGGTCTTTCAGCATGACAATGATCCCAAGCACACCGCCATGGCAACGAAGGAGTGGCTTCGTAAGAAGCATTTCAAGGTCCTGGAGTGGCCTAGCCTGTCTCCAGATCTCAACCCCATAGAAAATCTTTGGAGGGAGTTGAAAGTCCGTGTTGCCCAGCGACAGCCCCAAAACATCACTGCTCTAGAGGAGATCTGCATGGAGGAAAGGGCCAACATACCAGCAACAGTGTGTGCCAACCTTGTGAACACTTACAGAAAACATTTGACCTCTGTCATTGCCAACAAAGGATATATAACAAAGTATTGAGATAAACTTTTGTTATTGACCAAATATAATAATATTTTCCGCTATAATTTGCAAATAAATTCTTTAAAAATCAGACAATGTGATTTTCTGGATTTGTTTTCTCATTTTATCTCTCATAGTTCAGGTCTACCTATGATGTCAATTACATGCCTCTCTCATCTTTTTAAGTGGGAGAACTTGCACAATTGGTGGCTGACTAAATACTTTTTCCCCCACTGTACTTGGATGCGCAAAACCTTTATGAAATGATTCTCTGCTCAAGTGACACATGCCAGATTTTTGGCAAATCTGGCTTGGTTATTAAGGCCCAAACAAGCTTGGTCACTAAAGGGTTATAAAGGGATTTATTTGTGCAAAAATGTTAACAAAACTAATGTCTTCAATATTACTGTAATTATACCAACCCACAGACTAAAGTTATCAAGTTATTTATGCCCAAAAATGAAAACAGCAAAATTTATAATATAAAAACTCACTGGCAGTATTACTGTTTTTTTCCCCAATCCATCCAATAAAGAATTAATAAAAATAGTTGATTAGTAAGTTATGCGTATGCCAATATGATGCAATTAAAAACAACTTGTGCCACAAAAAAACAAACTCTCATATGACTACATTGATGGAAAAATAAAATAGTTATAACTTGTGGTGAAAAAAAAAAAAAAGTCACGTGGTCACTAAGGTCTAAAACGCATATGGGACAAAGGATAAAAGGAACCTGTCATGTTGAATATGGCGTCTGAGCTGCAGGCAGCATGTAATGGAGCCAAAGGAACTGAGCAGACTGATATATGGTTTTGTGGAAAAGATTCAGTAACACTTGTAATGCAATGCATATGTTTAAATTCTTGCTCATTCTAGGCTTTGAAGTCAAGGAGGCAGTCCTATCAGTGATTGACAACTGTCTCTGTATTCACAGTCATAGAGGGAAGGCTGTCAATCACTGATAGGACCACCTTTTCGACTTCAAAGCCCAGAATGAGCAGGAATTTAAATGTATAAATTACAAGTTCTGCTGAATCTTTTACCATAACTATATATATATATATATATATATATATATATACATACACACACACACACCGTATATCAATCTGCTCAGCTCCTCCTTCTCTATAAAATGTTGCCTGTAGATTAATTTGCATTTTAATGGTGTCAGGTTCTCTTTAAAGAAGAATTCTCTGACATGTTAGAAAGGTGCGTGATGTAATCTATGCAATCTTCTTATCAGAGACTGCATTTCTGAGTTATCCCCTCTCTTCTAATTGTAGCTGGGTCATGTGACCAACTCCATGACCTTCAACTGACCCAGGACAGGAAGCAAGTCACTTCTCTATTCATTCCTATGAGACTGAAAGTGAGGCTCCCATAGGAATGCATAGAGAAATAGACTTCCTGTCCACACGTAAGATGCTGTGTGAGTTGGTGGGTCTGATTCCTAGTCACATGACACAGATGAGAAACATCAGGGAGATATAACTCAAAAATACAGCCACTAGTAAGAAAATGACATTTACTACAGATTACATCATGTACATTTCTAGCAGGACATGGAATAAAAATTTTTTGCGGGAGTTCTTCTTTAGGTAGAGAAAACTGCATAGAGTAAATAGCATGGTTCAAAACAGGTGATAAAACTTATGTGTTTATATTATAACATATGCATCATAAATTAGAAGATATACATTCACAATAACTATTTCATTAATCTACCTTGCTTCTTGGGTGCTTTTGTAAATGTTCCTTTGACAATTTTACAATGTGAATTATCACCACCACATGCCCCACATTTGTCTTCTTTTTTTGTTGACCCAATCACTTTGTCACAACCGACTTTCTGCATAAAAAATAAACATAATACTTACAATGCATTTAGTTTACAGAAAGCACATTTCACTGCCAAACACAAGTACCTTCCATGTTAGGTGCATCAGGACATTCACTCCTTCATAGAATACAGGCATCATGCAGTATTGCAGTACAATGTAGTAATAAAATAAAGGTGTAATATGGAATACAATTATATACATGTATTATACATATTGTATTATACATATAGTATGTCACACTTAAATTTGCCACAATATGTATGCCCAGTTCAAAGGGGTTTTCTGTGAGCTCAATATTGATGGCCTATCATCAACATAGGTCATCAATATCTGTTAGGTGGTGCTCGAAAAAACCCGGTACTTCCTCCGATAAGCTGCTTGAAGAGGTTATGGTGGCCTCCTCACAGCTTACCAAGCAAAGTGTCATATAATCTATAGCGACTGCGCTTGGTATTCCATCTCAGACCCATTCACTGAACATGACTTTACTGGTCTCTTCAAACAGCTGATCGTCCGGGTTGCTGGGAGTCAGACCCCCACCTATCAAATACTTATTACCTATCCTGAGTATAAGCCATGAATATTGAATTCCCTGGAAAACCCCTTTAAAGGAAGTATATTACAGAGAAAGGTCTCCTACTATTAGCCCAAATGATAAAAAAAATTTTGGACAAATGGCCCCTAAATACCCTCCCGCACAGTGAAGAGTGAACACCAAATATTTGCAAAAACATTGACACATGTTTACATGACAACTGACTCCATTATGAGTAGATTAACTATATTAAGACAAGAGTTAGCTGAAGTCTAACTCGCTTTTGAATCCCATTAATTAAAGTAAGAAAGTGATCCAAATCACGGCCAAGAGAAAAGGTATTAGGCGTTCTAAAATATTAACAAATAATTCACTGCGTAAGAAAAACGATAAGAAAACAAAAAATATATTTATAAAGCATCTAGAATATATATTAAAACAGGTAGGGAAGTAGCCATATAGTGTGGCCAGGCAATGCAAAGGCATGGTGTAGTTTGGTTGTCAATCACACGATTCTCACACAAGTGCTGCATGAGCAGGTCCTCACATAATTACACACTGTGTCTGCCGAAGCTACGGCAGGAGTGTGCATGTGGCTCAGTGGCATAGGTATGTCCAGGGGGCCAAGACTGTGGAAGAGATTAGATCATGCAGATCATACACCAGCCTCCCCAAGTCACTCACAACTGGTGTGGAGGTCACTGTGACTGCGACTAACGCTAGTTATTGCCCCAACCAATATAACTATATATATTGAACCCTAATGGTTGTGAGACACCACCTCCTAATGGAGTTGATTTGCTCTGCCCCTTTAATAATCAGCTGTTCCAGCGGCCGTGGGGAAGTGGGGAAGGGGGTGATGTTGCGCTTGTCCAGTCTTATTAACACGTAGTCGGGAAGCATTGTACCCTGTGCATCAAAAGAGGGATACTCCAAATGCTGTCCTGGTATTATACTGAAATATCGGGAGTCCATTGGGAGGTGCCGTGTAGAGATTAAAAAATGCCATAAGGGGAAGGACACTATAGTTGCTATAGGGAGAGGCTGGCATAGAAGAGAAAATCACCCCCTATAAAAAACAGATGATAATGCACGTGTGTGGAGGACCATGATATAATGATTGATGGTTTAAATATGTGTACTCCGACCTTGCCCCAAGAAGCAGGATGTCTGTGACTCTATGGAGATCGTCAAAAGACTACACGGTCTCCAGGTGGATGCCGATGTTCTCTTGGCTAATCTAGACGTCTAGAAGCATTATATAGCTCAATCCTCCATGATAAAGGGTGCAAGGCGGTGGGGCACTTCTTGCAAAAACAAAGTACACAATATCGAGCACACAATGACCGGATTATACGCCCTCTTAACTTCATCCTTGAACATAACATCTTCATTTTTGATCATTGTGTCTATTACCAGATCAAAGGTGTGGAGATGGGGAGCCCTTGTGCTCCTTCATACGCTAATTTGTATTTAGGATGGTGGGAAAGGCAAACAGTATTTGGGGATGATACAGTATGTGTGATTGGCAAAGTTTTATCAATGACATGCTCATTTTGTGGAAGGGCTCTAGAGAAAAATTCCAAGAATTTGTGGTATTCCTTTAATGTTAACTCTATGGGCCTCTTTTGTATGAGAAATTGACCAGACACAAATCACATTCTTGGACCTTACCATTTTAAGGAATGAGGTGGGGAATATTAGTACCCGCCTTTTCCTTAAGGAGAAAGCTACATCGCGGTAGTTGTCACCCTTACCCCCGGAAGAAAGGTATCCCCAAGGGTCAGTACCTGCGAGTATGCCAGAATTGTTCCACCATTTCCGATTTTCGACATGCAGCCGGTGCCCTACAAGACCCCAAGAGGATACTCAAGGAAGCTTACCATCAAGCCCTGGGCAGAGATCTGCAGCCATTACTAAACCCAAGGATGAGGGGAGATGTGGATGACAAAATCCACATAATGGCTACTTTTTATGCCGCCCATAGAGAGATTAAGGATCTCCTAACTCAATACTGAGATATCTTGCAATTAGACCCTGATGTGGGCCATTTGGTAGGATCTGGTCCATCAATTACCTTTCGTCGGGGCCGCATTCTCAGAGATTTTTCACAGCCTCTTTCAAAAGCCACAACCTTCTACGTGGCTAAATCCTCCTATGAAAGGCCCATTTCGGTGTGGGAGATGTGTCTCCTGTGGGTCCATCAGCATGGGTGGCACGTTTACCAGCACGGTTACACAAAACTCTTCATAAATTGTAGGACCATCTCAATGATATCCACAATAAGGCAGAGACCCCAATTGCACGCCATGTTGAGAATTGTCTCACTGGGGATACCAAAGCAATCACATTTCAGGGTATTGTACATATCAACCCCCCCAACGTGGTGGCGATATTGACAGGTGATTGTTGCAGAAGGAGGCGCAATGGACCTTCAAATTACAAACCATACAACCAAAGGGTTTGAATGAGCATATCTCGTACACCTGCTTGGTGGGAGTACACATATTTAAACCATCACTCACACTGTGGTCCTCCACACTTCATTATCACCTATTTTTTACAGGGGGTCATTTTCTCATCTATGCCAGCCTCCCCCTATAGCAACTATAGTGTCCTTCCCCTTATGGCATTTTTTATCTTTTACCTCCTAATGGACTCCCGATATTTCAGTGTAATACCAGGATAGCATTTGGAGTATCCTTTTTTTCAAGTATGGGGTACAATGCTGCCAAACTAAGTGTTAATATGGCTGGACAAGCACAACACCTTCCCCCCGTTGGGCTGTGCATCAAGACCTGTGATCTGCAGCAACTCGTCTGGTCCCCGAGTTGTCAACCCTGTCAATGGGGCGGATTAGTGGATCAGTAATGTGATTCGCACTCACATCACAAATGCAGCCTTACAGTGGTTCTCATTCAGGAGACAATTCAATCAGTGCCTCTATACTTGATTCATTCTACATTATCCCAGCCACCTTTGATGGCATTCAAGGCTGGTGTATTTGAGTTCATCCCTATCTGTACTCAAGTCCATTTCTCTCCCCCGGCTTTTATTTATTCAAATTGCCGGCATTGCATCTTAGTCACCAGCCTACCTACATCCTATAGATGCCACTTGACATATTAAACTAACCACTTCATGTCCCTTTACTTTTATTTACACAGAAGCGAACTTTACTGTCACCAGCTTCATGTGGAGGAGGAGAGCGACGGTGGCCATGCCTGCCCTCTCCTCCCCGATTGGTTGCCGGCTTGCTTTGCTCTGCCCCAAGGGGAGGGCTATTCCCTTTAATAATTAGCTGTTCCGGTGGCCATGTACGACCTACTAGCACTGGACATGCCGCCACGAACAGGGTGGCAGTATCTGTTATTTTCGAGTACCACGCTCCTTCTGCCCCTGATGAACCTAGATACGCTAGGTGAAACACGTCGAGCAAGCACACTGTATAGAGCAGGGCTTAGTGTACTGTACAGAGAGAGGATTATAGAATAGAGCAAAGCTCAGGGTACCATGTATGCATATTGAGTGTCTAACAACCATTAGGGCTCAATATAGCCAGTTATATTGGTAGGGGCAATGACCTCCACACTAGTTGTGAGGGACTTGTACTACCCACTGTCACCGCTTAACTGAACAGGCAGGTGCCAGTGCTAGGCAGCGTATCTTACTGGTAGCCCCATACCACCAGCTGAGTTTATGGTGGGCTGGCTGGGAGGGCTTGGTTACACCAATCATTGGCAATCTCAGTGGCACAATTAGCACTTGGGGAGACTGGGGTATGATCTGCATGGTCTAATCTCCTCCACAGTCTTAGCCCCTGGACATACCCTGTGCCACTGAGCCACATGCACCCTTCCCCCCGTAGCATCAGCAGGCACGATGTATAATTGAATGTGAGGACCTGTTCACGTAGCACTTGTGTGAGAATCCGACCAGTGATTGACAACTACACCGTGCCATTGCATTGCCTGGCCACATCATATGTATACTTCCCAACCCCTTAACATGTTTTAATATATATTCTAGATACCTAATAAAGACACTTTTTCTTTTCTTCTTAGCATTTTTCTTAGGCAATTTTCCTTCTCCGGGTCTCCTTTGCGGCAGCCAAGCCATATTCACATGCATTAAAGTGTCCTTTATGTCATCACATACTGCTTCTTTCACTCAGACTTCTCCTCCTCCTCCTATTATGTTGTGCTGCCAGCCATTGATAACGGAATATGTGGCTAAGAAACAACTCAATACGCCGAGCAATCCACTTAACTCCAACCTGGCCAAATTGTTGACAGTGCATTTCATGTTATACCATTTAGTGGGTTCTGCATCTTTTAGGGAGCCGATGGTGTATGGTCAGTCTTGCTGCAGGATACGTAGCCAGCATTATTTCACCAAAAAAGCCATCATCTGAGTTTTCAGGTAGCAGAGAACGTGGGTCATTCCTTGAAATACTCACTGTGCATCAAAGTGCATGGCACTGTGGACACCTGGAGCAGCTGTTACAGGCAGGGACAGTACAGGGCTCCAGATGGCGACCAAAATGTGACTCATTATTTGCAAATGGCGACAAGACTTTTTAGTCTTGTTGCCATTTGTGCCTAGATCCAGCATTCAGCGATGCTAGGCTGCGCTGTTCCCTCAGCAGCACAGGGAAGAAGGAAGCTCCACTTGAGAAGGGAACCACCAATGAGAGGTGAGGACGAGGGGAGGAGGAGGGCGCACTGCACATCCAATGAAAGAGGCAGAGCGCACTGGCCATCAATGAAGTTAACTATTGTTTATTAAAAGTACAGGAGCGGGTGCCATCCCGGAATCACATAGCGTGCACCCGACCTGGCACCTGAGGGGTTAATTGCCGCGGATTGCACGCCCTGCTATTGAGGCTGGGAATGTTATACCGCTGCCTCCTATACTTGATTTAATGTTTTTATATTTATTGGCTCCTAGGTATTTTTTTAAGTCTGGAGCACTACAGTACATGCCTTCTAAAGGCCACCAGCTCAATGCTTTACATGGCAGTGGGGAGGCAGCACTGCAGAAACAAGACCAAGTCCAAGTCCACCCACGGCCCAACATTTTAAAAGCTTCCTATAATTCAGGAGTCCAGCGTACAGTATTGGGCATTGACCCTTTTGTCAGGTCAGTAAGTGGTGCTGTGAGAGTGGCAAAATTTTGCACAAACCACCGATAATACCCTACCATGCCTAAAAATGTACTAAGTTGCATTCAAGTAATAGGCCCAGGCCAATTTGGAATCACCTCCATCTTATTTATCTGGGGCTTAATCACTGCTCTGCCCACGATGTAGCCCAGATATTTGTCTTCCTCCAAGCCTATGGCACATTTTTCAGGGTTGGCAGTGAAACCAGCTTTTCTGAGGGAATTGATAGCACTCTGGACCTTGTACAATATCATCTAGATATGTGGCTGCATACTCCCTATGAGGTATTAGAACCCTGTCCATAACCGTTGAAATGTGGCAGGGGCACCCTGTAAACCAAATGACAAGGTTACATATTGAAATAAGCCATCTTCTCTTTTGAATCCGCAGAAAGAGGAATTTGCCAGTATTCATTAGTGAGGTCTAATGTAATAATATATCTGGGTGACCCAAGTCTTTCAATTAACTCATAAACCCGAGGCATGGGGTACACATCAAACTTGGAGACCTCGCTTCACTTTCTAAGGTCATTGCAGAACCTCCACGTGCCATTAGGTTTTGGAACCAAGACAAATAGACTGAACCATCCACTAGAGGATTCCTCAATAACACCAAGTTCCAGCATTTTTCTCACTTCTGTTGATATATCCTGCTGCCTGGCTTCAGGGATTTGATATGGGGGTACATTAACCCTAACATCGGAGTCTGTGACAATGTCATGTTTTATTATGTCAGTTTTACATGGAATTTCTTTGGAGGAACTCTTTTGTCTAATGCTATTGCGCTTGAGATAAAGTATCAGCCGCTTTACTTCACTTATATCTTCATCACCTTCTTCTTTGGGCAATACTATTGTCAACAATGACTGCATCTCCTTCCATGGCTTAATTAAGTATACATGGTAAATCTGATATGTTTTTTTTCTTAATGGGCTGAAACACTTTATAATTAACCAATCCAATTTTCTGTACAATTTCAAAGGGTCCCTGCCACTTACCAAAAACTTGCTCTCCACTGTTGGTATAAACACCAAGATACAGTCTCCTGGGCTTAAGTCTTGGACCTTAGCAGATTGATTATACATCTTGCAATGAACTTCCTGGGCTTTTAGCAAGTGCCATAAAACTACTAGCATTATGGCCCGTATTCCATCCTGCATTTGGTGCATATGTTCCACTACATTTTTATACAGACTGACCTCTTGTTCCCAGGTCTCTTTTACTACATCAAGCAGTTAGAAACATAGAAGATTGACGGCAGAAAAAGACCACCTGGTCCATCTAGTCTGCCCTTTTATTATCCTTTTATTGTTATCTTAGGATAGATACATGTTTATCCCAGGCATTTTTAAATTCAGTTACTGTGAATTTATCAACCACCTCTGCTGGAAGTTTGTTTCAAACTTCTACTACTCTTTCAGTGCAATAATATTTTCTAATGTTGTTCTTGATTTTTCCCCCAACTAACTTCAGATTGTGCTCCCTTGTTCTTGTGTTCTGTTTCTTATTAATAACCCTTCCCTCCTGAACTTTATTCAGTCCTTTAACATATTTAAAGATTTCAATCATGTCCCCCCTTTCTCTTCTTTCCTCCAGACTATACATATTAAGAACTCTGAGTCTTCTTGATAAGTTCTATGCTTTAGACCTTCCACCATTTTTGTAGCTCTTCTTTGGACCCGTTCTATTTTAGCAATATCCTTTTGCAGGTGAGGTCTCCAGAATTAAACACAGTATTCCAGATGTGGTCTCACTAGAGCTCTATACAGAGGGATCACAATCTCCCTCTTTCTGCTTGTTATACCTCTAGCTATGCAGCCAAGCATACGATTTGCTTTCCCTACTGCCTGGCTGCATTGGTTACTCATTTTGAGGTTGTCAGAGATGACTACCACCAAATCCTTCTCTTCTGAAGTCTTTGTTAGCACAGAACTGCCAATACAATACTCAGATAGAGGATTTCTTCTCCCCAAGTGCATTATTTTACATTTGGAAACATTGAACTGCAGTTTCCATTGTTTTGACCACTTATCTAATAAAGATAAATCATTCTCCATATTACAGACACCTCCTGGAACATCAACCCTATTACACACTTTTGTGTCATCAGCAAACAAGCAAACCTTCCCTACCAAGCCGTCCTTTATGTCACTTACAAACATGTTAAACAGGACAGGACCCAGAACAGATCCTTGTGGCACCCCATTTGTAACCAGCCCCTGCTCAGAATTCGAGCAGAACTCTGCTCAGAGTTCACAGTGGTGATGGCCATAAATCAATTCAAAAGGCGAGAACCCTGTGGAGGCTTGTGGTACCTCACAAATAGCGAAAAGTAAATAAGGTAATAACATGTCCCATTCTCTACCATCTTTGCCCACCACCTTTTTTAACATTTTTTTCATGGTCTTGTTGAATATATCTGTTTGCGGGTGGTGCACAAATTCTTTATCTGTAATGCTTTACACAGTTCCAGTAATGGTTTACACACATAAATTGTGTGCTCTGATCAGTAAGAATTTCCTTTGGTAAAACTGTTCTGGTAAATACCTGAAACGATTACTTGGCAATTACTTTTGAAAAGGTGTTTCATAACGGTATAGCCTCAGGGTTTTTGGTTGCATAATCCAGGATCACAAAGATGTACTGGTGACCTGTGGCAGACTTGATTAGGAGACCTACTAGATCCATTCCTATACGCTAAAAAGGATTCTCAATGATAGGTAGGGGACCTAAAGGACTGTGGAAATGTAGCACTGGAGTGCTAATCTGATATGTGGTACAGGAGTCAAAGACGTCTAACTTTCTTACATACTCCAGGCCAGAAGAACTGCTGCAAAATGCATTCTTGTGTTTTTTTTACCCCTAGGTATCCTCTTAAAATAAGCATGGGCCATTTCAAGCACCTTGCGCCTATAAGGCTGAGGCACCACTAGCTGCTACATTATCTCTTCATTGACCCTAATAACGAGATAAAATAGGCCATTAATCAATACAAAGTATGGATCTAACATGTTTGTCTCAGGCACATGAGGCACACCATTCAAAACTTTTATTTTTCAAAGGCCTTTTTAAGGTTCGGATCTCTAAACTATGCAGTTCAAAAATTTGCTCTAGGAATTTACAAATCAGGCAATTCCTGCTAAGAAAATCCTCAGGCTCATAACTACAGTAGCTAAGACACAAAAGTGAATGGAACTTTAACCCCTTCAACCCCGGGCCTTTCACCTTCCTGCCCAGGGTATTTTTTGCTAATCTGACATGTGTCACTTCATGTGGTAATAACTTTGGAACGCTTTTACTTATCCAGGCCATTCTGAGATTGTTTTCTTGTCACATATTGCGCTTCACGACAGTAGTAAATTTCTGGCAAAATATTTAATTTTTATTTATAAAAAAATACCAAATTTAGCAAAATTTATGAAAAATTTGCAAATTTCAAAATTTCAATTTTTCTACTTTCAAAATACATAGTAATACCTCCAAAAATAATCATTATTAGTCAATTGGACAGACAGCCCACTGGGATTCTGCCAAATGTTTTCTTTCAGCGGTTTGCTCGAACACCACCATGTAGACCTCTAAATGCTCTCCTTTCACTATCAATCGCATTACTCTCTGTACCAACTTTCGTGGGTTGTCTACAGCAATGGACTGAGAGGGGGCCTGTTGAACAGTCCTAGTCACCTTTAACACAGCCAGTTGCTCCATGTGTAGTTCATTTGTTTGCTGTTGTACTTGCATGGCCTCTGCATGTACCTGTTGTTGCTGTATGTTAGCTTGTACCAACTGCTGGTTTAATTCCTCTATGTTTGTGGATCATGTGGAGTCCAGAACAGCAGAATAAACCCCGGACATACGTTTTGCTGGTTTTCCTGGTGCTTTTGGCAGATTCACTTAGCAGCAAAGAGGTACCATAATAAATGCCCACATACTCCACCATATGTAACATAGTAACATAGTTTATAAGGCCGAAAAAAAGACATCTGTCCATCCAGTTCGGCCTGTTATCCTGCAAGTTGATCCAGAGGAAGGCAAAAAACCCCTGTGAGGTAGAAGCCAATTTTCCTCACTTTAGAGGAAAAAATTCCTTCCCGACCCCAATCAGGCAATCAGAATTACTCCCTGGATCAACAACCCATCTCTAGTAACTATAACCTGTAATATTATTACCCTCCAGAAATACATCCAGACCCCTTTTAAACTCTTTTAGTGAACTTACCATCATCACCTCCTCAGGCAGAGAGTTCCATAGTCTTACTGCTCTTACCGTAAAGAATCCTCTTCTATGTTTGTGGACAAACCTCCTTTCCTCCAGGCGCAGAGGATGTCCCCTCATCACAGTCCTGGGGATAAATAGATCATGGGAGAGATCTCTGTACTGACCCCTGATATATTTATACATTGTTATTAGATCTCCCCTCAATCGTCTTTTTTCTAAAGTGAATAACCCTGATTTTGATAATCTTTCTGGCTACTGTAGTCCACCCATTCCAGTTATGACCTTAGTTGCCCTCTTCTGAACCTTCTCCAGCACTGCTATGTCTGCCTTGTTCACAGGAGCATAGAACTGTACACAGTACTCCATGTGTGGTCTGACTAGTGATTTGTAGAGTGGCAGGACTATGTTCTCATCACGGGCATCTATGCCTCTTTTGATGCAACCCATTATCTTATTGGCCTTGGCAGCAGCTGTCTGACACTGGTTTCTACAGCTTAGTTTGTTGTTCACTAAAATTCCTAGGTCCTTTTCCAAGTCAGTGCTACCCAGTGTTTTACCATTTAGTATGTATTGGTGACTTGCATTATTCCTTCCTATGTGCATTACCTTACATTTGTCAATGTTAAACCTCATCTGCCACTTCTCTGCCCAAGCCTCCTATCTATCTAGGTCCATTTGTAGCAGTGTACTGTCCACTTCTGTGTTAATTGCTTTACACAGTTTAGTATCATCTGCAAAAATTGATAATTTACTGTGCAAGCCTTCTACAAGATCATTAACCCTTTCACGACCGGAGGTTTTTTCGGTTTTGCGTTTTCGTTTTAGCTCCTTGCCTTCATACAGCCATAACTTTTTTATTTTTCTTTTCACATAGTTGTATGAGGGCTTGTTTTTTGCGGGACAAAAATTTATTATTTTATTATTGCATATGGTGTAGTGGGAAGCGGGAAAAAAATTCCAAATCGGGTGAAATTGCAAAAAAAACACTATTCCACTACAGTTTTCCGGGTTTTTTATTTACGGCGTTCGCTGTTCATTAAAACTGACCGGTAACTTTCATTCTACAGATCAGTATGAATCCAGCGGTACCTAACGTATAGTTTTTCTTGTGTTTTGATAGTGATAAAAAAATTATAAAGTTGTTTTTTTTTTTGGTCATCATATCTTGACCCCTATACCTTTTTGGCATTTATGTGTACGGAGCTGTATGGGGGGCTCATTTTTTGCGGGGTGATCTGAAGTTTTTATTGATACCATTCTGGGGTGTGTATGACTTTTTGATCGCTTTTTATTAAATTTTTTTTTAGAAAAAAAAAAGCGACAAAAAACAGCGAATCGCAATTTTGACGCTTTTTTCCGCCACACAATTCACCATGTTGGAATTTTTTATTTTTATTTTAAAACTATGGGCGTTTTCGGTCACGGTGATACCCATGATGTCTATATTTATTTTTATTTAGGTATTTATTTTTTAATTATACGGAAAGGGGGCTGATTTAAACTTTTATATTTTTTTTATTTTTTATATATTTTTTTTTAATTTATTTTATTATTTGAAAGCTCAAATATGAGCTAATATATTGTACTTTTTATTTTTTCACTATGAGCAATCTCTGATTTTTAATCTTGAATTAAAACTCATGATTGCTCATTTCTTATCCTGGCCTGCCATCTAGTGGCCAGAATAAGAATTGCACTTTGAAAGCTGTAATCCTCACCAGCGAGGATTACAGCTTTCATAGCGTGTACAGACGGCCCGATTGGCCAATCGGGTCGTCTGTACATCACGCGGAAGCGAACCGCTTGCAGGTTCAGACGCCACCGGAACACTTCAGAAGGGCCCACAAGGAATGAGAGGCCCAAGTGCCGTACATGTTCGGCGCCGGTCGGGAAGGGGTTAATAAATATATTGAAGAGAATAGGGCCCAATACTGACCCCTGTGGTACCCCACTAGTGACAGTGACCCAATCTGAGTATGTGCCGTTAATAACCAACCTCTGTTTTCTATCACTGAGCCAGTTACTTACCCACAAACAGACATTTTCTCCCAGGCCAAGCATTCTCATTTCATATACTAACCTTTTATGTGGTACATTGTCAAATGCTTTGGAGAAGTCTAGATATACGACATCCATTGATTCTCCGCGGTCCAGTCTAGAACTTACCTCCTCATAGAAACTGATTAAATTAGTTTGATATGACCGATCCCTCATGAAGCCATGCTGATATGGAGTTATTTGCTTATTTTCATTGAGGAACTCAAAGATAGCATCTCTTAGAAAACCTGGGAAGGTGAACGCAGTAAAAAAAAAAAAAAAAAAAAAAAAAAAAACAGTGCCAAAACAGCCATTTTTTGGTCACCTTCCCTCACAAAAAGTGTAATGCCCCTTTCACACGAGCGGGAGACTCGCATGTCTCCCGCAACGCATCTACAGGACTGGACTTCGGCACTGACTGGGATGGCATATAATGCTATGCGATCCCTGTCAGTGCCGAGTCCAGCCCTGTAGATGCGTTGCGGGAGACATGCGAGTCTCCCGCTCATGTGAAAGGGGCATAATAGCAGGTGATCAAAAAGGCGTATTTAACCCAAAATGGTACCAATCAAACCGTCATCTTGTCCTGCAAAAATGATACCCTACCTGAGACAATCGCCCAAAAAATAAAAAAAATATGGCTCTCAGAAAATGGCAACACAAAATAAGATTTTACCCACGACAGATGTTAAACTTACCGGCCTATAGTTTCCAGGCTCTGTTTTTGGACCCTTTTTCAATATTGGCACCACATTTGCTATGCGCCAATCCTCTGGAACACTCCCTGTCCTTAAATATCAGAAATAAGGGTCTGGCTATGACATTACTTAATTCTCTTAGGATACGGGGGTGTATGCCATCTGGTCCTGGCGATTTGTCTATTTTCTATTGTCAATTTTTTTCGATAAGCTTTGGCAACCGCTTTGGCAAAGAGACACTCTTAGTCCAGGGTTCTTCAACAAAACAACAGCTAGTAGTTTATTTCCAACTAACATAAAGTCCATCAAACGTAAATGGTTCTTAGAAAATGTTTTACAGCAGCACAAAGTCCAAAATAAAACAAACACAGTCCTTATCCCCTTTTGGTAATAAGGTACAGTTCACAGCTCGTGAAGTCTTTGTTCTCACCGCGCTAGAGGTATATGGTTTCTCCTGGTTCAGAGTCAATCAGTAGCACAATGTTCATGCACTGCTACATCCAACATACCCCACCTAAGCTGCTCCTAGGTGAATTTTTATTTGCCTGCACCTGTGGGTGGAGCAGTAGCCAGGTTAGCCTCTTAGTAAGGAACATATCTCCCTTACCAAAATAACCTGATATATATATATATATATATATATATATATATATAAAAATATAAGCAGGATGACCTGGCTTCACAAGGGTATATTTCCATTATTTCATTTAATGTTTGAGTGCGAGGTTAGAAGATATCCACAGTGTTCCCAACAACAGTGATCTCTACTGCACCCTTCCTCCTTAATAGTGACCTTACTGTTCTCATAACAGTGATCTCGCCCCCTTAACATTGAACTCTACAGTGCCCTGCCCCATTTACACTGACCTACAAATTGGCCCACCTCTTAAGTGACCTCTACAATGTCCTGCCCCTTAACAGTCACCCCACAATGCCCTACCCCCTTAAAAGTAACCTATACAACACCCAGCCCACTTAACAGTGACCCATCCCCTTAAGTGACCTCCATAGTAACATAGTTGTTAAGGTTGGAAAAAGACAAAAGTCCATCAAGTCCAACCTGTAATCCTGCTATATCGACCCCTGGTTCAATGTCCATCTTCCTTTTAAAAAGGGGTTGGGCCAGAGGGAAAGGGTGTATAGATCAAGATTTCTATAAATTATCATAAACCTCAATGTTATTTTGAATTAAAACCGCTTTTGAAGCCATCTACTGTATTTGCTATGACTGGCTCCTGCGGCAGGCTATTCCAGAGATTCACAGATCTTACTGTAAAAAATGGTTGTCGCCTCTTATGACAATCTTTTTTTTCTCCAGTCGTAGGGAGTGGCCCCTTGTTTTTTTTACGGGGTTTAACACAGAATAGCTTCCCTTGATATTTTTTTTGTATGGTCCGTTTATATATTTGTACAGGGTAATCATGTCCTCCCTTAGATGTCTTTTTTCAAGACTAAACAAATTCAGTTCATTTAATCTTTGGTCATAACTAATGCTCAAAACTAAGATCTTCCAGTCCCTTTAGGAGATTAGTTGCTCTCCTCTGTACTTTTTCTAACCCCAAAGCATCCTTTTTATGGACTGGTGCCCAGAACTAAACCACGTATTGCATTAGAGGCTGCACCAATGCTTTGTATAGTGGCACTATTACATCCCTGTCCCGAAATCTCATACCTCTTTTAACCCTTTCAGTACCGAGCCACTTTTCACCTTAAATCCCAGGCCGATTTTTGCAAATCTGACATGTGTCACATTATGTGGTAATAACTTTAGAACGCTTTTACTTATTTAGGCCATTCTGAGATTGTTTTCTCGTGACACATTGTACTTCATGACAGTCATAAATTTGAGTCAATATATTTCACCCTTATTTATGAAAAAATCCCAAATTTACCAAAAATTTTGAAAAATTAGCAAATTTCCAAATGTCAATTTCTCTACTTTTAAAATACATAGTAATACCTCCAAAAATAGTTATTACTTTACATTCCCCATATGTCTACTTTATGTTGGCATCATTTTGTAAATGTCATTTTATTTTTTTAGGACGTTAGAGGGCTTAGAAGTTTAGAAGCAATTTTTCAAATTTTCAACAAAATTTCTCAAACCATATTTTTGAGCACCAATTCAGTTATAAAGTGATTTTGCGAGGCTGACCTAATGGAACCCCCCCATAAATTAACCCATTTTAGAAACTACCCCCCTCAAGTTATGAAAAACTGAGGTTACAAACGTTATTAACCCTTGAGGTGTTCCACAAGAATTAAAGGAAAAAAATTCACTTTTTTGGTAGATTATTCATGTTAATAATTTTTTTCTTGCAACACAGCAAGGGTTAACAGCAAACTAAACCTCAATATACATTACTATGATTCTGCAGTTTACAGAAATACCCCATATATGGTGGTAAACGTCTCTATGGGTTTGTGGCAGTGATCAGAAGGAAAGGAGCGCCATACGGATTTTGGAGGCAGATATTGCTAGAATAGTTTTTAGGCACCATTTTGTAATTGAGAGACCCTGACGTACCCCTACAGTGGAAACCCTCAAAGAGTGACCCCATTTTGGAAACTACACCCTTCAACGAATATATTAAGGGGGGTAATGGCCACTTTAACCCCCTAAGCGTTTTACGGAATTTGGAATCACTTGGCTGTGAAAATGAAAAGTTTCATTTCTTCCAATAAAATGTTGCTTTAGCCCCAAATTTTTCATTTTCACAATGGGTAACAGGAGAAAAGGACCCAATAATTTGTTAGTCATTTTCTCCTGAATACGGCAAAACCCCATTTGTTGTGGTAAACTGATGTGGGGGCACATGGCAGGACTCAAAACAGAAGGAGCGCCATATGGATTTTACAACACAGATTTTGATGGATTGGTTTGCGGAAGCCATTGATTTTTATTTTTTTGAGTTATTGTCTTATGTGGGGGCTCATTTTTTGCGGGACGAGATGACCGTTTGATTGGTACCATTTTGGGGTACATAAGACTTTTTGATTGCTTGGTATTACACTTTTTGTGAGTCAAGGTGGAAAAAAATAGCTGTTTTGGCATGGTTTTTAAAAAAAATTTCATCTAATATTTTTATAGAGCAGGTTGTTATGGACGCGGCGGTACCCAATATGTCTAACTTTTTCATTTTTGGAAAGTTTTAAACATTAGATTTATTTTTGAACAGAATAAAATCTTTTTTTTTTGTGTTGCCTTTTTCAGAGCCATATTTTTTTTTTATTTTTAGGGCATCATTTTTGCGGGACAAGATGGTTTGATTGGTACCATTTTGGGATAAATACACCTTTTTGATTGCCTGCTATTACACTTTTTGTAAGGGAAGGTGACCAAAAAATGTCTGTTTGGCACGTTTTTTTTTGTTTTTTTTTTACTGTGTTCACCTGGCGGGGTGGATGACATAATAGTTTTATAGAGCCGGTCGATATGGACGCGGCGATAACTAATATGTTTATCTTTCTTTTTTTACCTTTTTTTTACAATTTTTTTTACCTTTTTTTAGAAAATGGCGTTTTTTTTTACTTGAAACTTTTATTATTTTTTTTTTTAGGAAACTTTATTTTTTAACTTTTTATTTTTACTTTATTTAACTTTTGGGGGTCTGATCCCCTTTACAATGCAGTACAATACTTTTGTATTGTAATGAATTGGCTGTAAGTGTATTACTCAATGTAATACACTTACAGCCTGCTTCCTGTGCGATCCAGGGGGCTGGATCGCACAGGCACGCAGGGATAGCAGCCATGATGCCTAAGGAAGGCATCGGGCTGCTATCCGAGCCATCGGGTCCCCGTCACACCAGCGCGGGGACCCGATGGCCCCCTGCTCACCATCCTGAATCCCTGAACTCCCGCACACCACATGTGCCACTGTCAGCACTGACCGCGGCACATGAAGGGTTAATGCGCCAGCATCGGTGTTTTCACCGATGCTGGCGCATTCAGCAGGGGTCAAGCACCTGGGCACATGTATGGCACTGGGACTTGTGTCCCGGGCTTTTTGCGCCGTACATGTACGGCGCTGGGAGTCTAAGGGTTAATACAAGACAACATTCTGTTGGCCTTAGAGGCAGCTGACTGGTATTGCATGTTGTTATTTAGTCTATGATCTACTAATATATCAAGATCCTTCTCAACAAGTGATTCTCCCAGTTTTATTCCCCCCTAGGGCATATGCTGCATGCAGATTATTAGACCCCAGGTGCATAACTTTACATTTATCTATACTGAACCTCATTTGCCAAGTGGAGGCCCAAACAGTAAGTCTGTCCAAATCAGGTGTAACTTATTAACATCTTCCATAGACTGGACCGTATTACAAAGTTTGGTGTCACCTGTACAAATAGAAACACTACTATTAATCTCATCCTCTATGTTATTAATGAATAAGTTAAATAATAGCGGACCCAGCACAGAACCTTGGGGTGCACCACTTATAACCTGGGACCATTCACAGTAGGAATCATTGACCACAACTCTTTGGATAAGATCATGAAGCCAATTTTCAATCCAATTACAAATTAAATTTTCTAAACCAATAGACCTCAATTTATCATTAGTCATCTGTGTGGGACAGTATCAAACACCCTTGCAAAGTCCAAAAACACAATATCGACAGCCTTCCCTCTGTCCAGGCTTCTACTCACCTCTTCATAAAAACAAATCAGGTTAGTTTGACAGCTTCTGTTCTTAGTAAACCCATGTTGGCTATCACTTATTATATTATTGACAGTTACATAATCCTGTATGTAGTCCCGTAGAAGGCCCTCAAACATTTTTACCACTATGGATGTTAAGCTTACTGGTCTGTAATTTCCTGGTGAAGACCTAGCACCCTTTTTGAAAATGGGCACCACATTTGCCTTGTACCCGTCTCTTGGTACAATGCCTGTAATTAAAGAATCTGTAAATATTTTCCATCTGGACCTGGGGCCTTGTTTACTTTTATTTTTTTTTTAGCATATTAAGGACCATATCTACAGGTAAGTATGTTATTTGAGGTATTTCCACCAGTAGCACAAACCTCATGAGATGCCCTCTCTTTTGTATATACAGAGCTAAAAAACCCATTTATGAGGTCTGCCTTCTCTCGATCGCCAGTGACCAACACCCCGTGACCATCATTTAGGGGTCCTACATGTTCTGACCTTGTTTTTTTTTACATTTATGTATTTAAAGAATATTTTGGAGTTATTACTTTCTTTGGCCACCTGTATTTCATTGTTCATTTTTGCTGATTTTATTACCCCTTTACATAATTTATTTAATTCTTTATACCTTTTAAAGGCTACAGCTGACCCCTCCGATTTGTATTTCTTAAAGGCCCTCTTTTTGTCAGTTATTGCACTTTCTACACTACTTGTAAGCCATGTGGGGTTTAATTGTATTCACTTGTACTTGTTACCTCTAGGAATGTATTTAACAATATACTTATCCAAAGTAGATTTAAAGCACTCCCATTTAGTATTAGTGTCATTATGTGACAATAGTTGCCCCCAGTCTATGTCCTTAAGTGCAGCCCTCAATCCTGGGAAATTCACCTTTTTAAATTTAAGTGTTTTTGTCCTACCAACCCGAGTTTGTTTTTTCCAGTTTAGTTGGAATATAATTATATTGTGGTCACTGTTACCAAGGTTTTCATGGACTGTGACATTTCTCACAAGCTCTGCATTGTTAGAAATTACTAGATGCAGAAAAGCATCCCCTCTAGTAGGATCGTCTAAAAACTGGCCCATAAAATTATTCTGCAAAAAAGCTAAGGAATTTTCTCGATTCTGAAGCAGAGGCAGAACCATGTTCCCAATCTATGTTTGGATAGTTAAAATCTCCCATTATCACTACTGCCTGTGCTGCCCGCTCCATTTGCACATAAAGCTGATTTTTCTATCTCCTCAGTGATATTGGGGGTTCTATGGATCACCAAGAATTATTTTTTCATTTTTTTTGACCTCTGAATTTCCACCCACAAGGTTTCAAAACCCTCACAACCTTCATCCACAATAGTTTCTTTCACACTTACTTTCACTCCTGGCATACAAACATACACCACCACATTTGCATTTATCCCAATTGTTTCTAAAGAATGTAAAACCTTGAAGATTTACAGCCCAATCATGTGAAGAGTCCAGCCAGATGAGCTACATCAACACCAACTACATCAATATGTTTCTCCAGTACCAAGGCCTCAAGCTCTCCCATTTTGCTTGCTAGTCTTCTGCCATTTGTGAACATACATGTTAAGTTGTCATCAAATTTTACACTTTTAGGAAATGCTTTTTTTTTATTTTTTAATGACCATTTTATTCTCCTTTAGAGTTGGTTTGTGACTGATGGATCTTCTTATACATTTTTCTAATGTTTCCCCCACCATCCATTCACCCCACCAAGATATTCTGACCCCTCTCTAACCTGTCTACCTCCATTTTAAAGCCATATCCTCCCCTCTCGCTTAAACGCATTGCCACCCCAGCCAGAATTCTCTCCCCCCAACACAGCAGCTCCCCTTCCATTGAGGTGCAAATTTTCTGTACTTCTTTTTTCATGAGACCGCAGTTCAGACCCCGAGATGAATGACCCCCCCCCAGACCTCAGATCAAAGCTCTAATATGAACAAGAACTCCCCCCATTCAGACCCCCAATAAGAATGACCCCCAGACCTCAGATGACAGCCCTATAATGAATACCCCCCCCTATTCAGACCTCAGATCAGACCTATGTATGTGAATGACCCACAGACTTCAATACAGACCCCCTTGCTCAGAGCAAATAAAATAAAAAAATCCACTTACCTCACCTGCTTCGGCAGCCACTACCACTCCCAAGATGCAGCTCCATCAATTCCCGCCACACACTGTGCCAGGGCCCTGACGTCCTCATGCTGTGTGCAGACACAGCACAGCCGACGGCAGAGGACCAGGAAGCAGTGAGTACAGATGCCGGGGAGCACTGCATTCACTGCTTTCCGGTCCTCTGGTACTAATGAAAGGTAATGAGAGTCTATCACTCCTCCATGGATTATTAATTTTATCCTTTATGCTCCCTGTAATTGTTCCACCTTTCTCATATACTCCACACAGTTTACATATTCAATTTCCACCAACCACTACATATTCATTTGTGTGAGACATCTGTTTGCTCAAAAATGCTCCCTTTAAAATGTGCACACAGGGGTGCACTTTCTAAAATGGGGTCACTTCTTGCGGTTTTTCACTGTCTGGGGACCTCAGGAATTTTTTACATGTTGCACAGTAAAATATCAATTTTTGCAGATGACACTAAACTGTGTAAAGTAATTAACACAGAAGAGGACAGTACACTGCTACAGATGGATCTGGATAGACTGGGGGCTTGGGCAGAGAAGTGGCAGATGAGGTTTAACACTGACAAATGTAAGGTTATGCATTTAGGAAGGAATAATGCAAGTCACCAATACATACTTAATGGTAAAACACTGGGTAACAATGAAATGGAAAAGGACCTAGGAATTTTAGTGAACAGCAAACTAAGCTGCAGAAACCAGTGTCAGACAGCTGCTGCCAAGGCCAATAGGATAATGCGTTGCATCAAAAGGGGCATAGATGCCCGTGATGAGAGTCCTGCTACTTTACAAATCACTAGTCAGACCACACATGGAGTACTGTGTACAGTTCTGGCCTCCTGTGAACAAGGCAGACATAGCAGAGCTGGAGAGGGTTCAGAGGAGAGCAACTGAAGTCATAACTGGAATGGGTGGACTACAGTACCCAGAAAGATTATCAAAATTAGGGTTATTTACTTTAGAAAAAAGATGACTGAGGGGAGATCTAATAACTATGTAAAAATATATCAGGGGTCAGTACAGAAATCTCTCCCATGATCTACTTATCCCCAGGACTGTGATGAGGGGACATCCTCTGCGTTTGGAGGAAAGAAGGTTTGTACACAAATATAGAAGAGGATTCTTTACGGTAAGAGCAGTGAGACTATGGAACTCTCTGCCTGAGGAGGTGGTGATGGGAAGTTCACTAAAAGAGTTCAAGAAGGGCCTGGATGTATTTCTGGAGGGTAACAATATTACAGCTTATAGTTTCTAGAGATGGGTTGTTGATCCAGGGAGTTATTCTGATTGCCTGATTGGAGTCGGGAAGGAATTTTTACCCCTAAAGTGGGGAAAATTGGCTTCTACCTCACAGGGGTTTTTTGCCTTCCTCTGGATCAACTTGCAGGATAACAGGCCAAACTGGATGTCTTTTTCGGCCTTATAAACTTTGTTACTATGACATGGCACCTAAAATTCATCCTCCATCCCCTAGGCAACAAGCAAGGAGGGCTGCATTGCATATACTAACTAGGGTCACATGACACTGGCCACGTCACGTGACCCACCTCTTGGCCTATTTAAACAGGCAACCTGCTGGCCACAGGTTGCCTGTCATTGGTCTTTATTACCTTCACCAACATTTTCATGTATTGCGATTTCTGTGTTTGACCTCAGCTTGTATTTTACCTCGTTCCTGTTTAACCCCTTATACACGTGATCTCTTGTCTTCTGAGCCCGGCTTGTATATGACTCCGCTCCCGTGTTTCCTTTGGTATTGACGCAACCTCCTGACTTCTGACCTCGGCATATATTGACTCCGCTCCAGTGTTATCCATTGGTATTGCTGTGACTTCCTGGCTCTTGACTTTGGCTTGGTAATTTTCTCGTGTCCGTGTGTTCTGTCTTTGTCTGTTGTTTTCTCCTGTTGTTCCCCTCCCTGTAAGCCCCAGCACATACGTAAGCTAAGGAATGCTGTCCAGTTGCGCACCGTCAGTTAGGATGGACTGTGCAAGTAGGTAGGGACAGTGATGTGGGTTTGAGCTCAGGGCTGCACTATTCCCTGATGCGTGACATCGATATTTTGCAGTTTGTCTCCAGAGCCCTGCTGTGTGCCCATACCGCAGGCTAAAAGCACATATTGGTGTGTTGACATGATCAGAAGAAAATGAGTAACACATACTGGGATAGATTTTCTTCTGTTACCCCTTTTGAAACTGAAAATTGGGGTCTAATTACTTTTAAATGTGTCATTTATCTTTTTCACAGCTGTGTGCTTTTAAATTCTTTGACAAGTGTATCCGCATTCTGTTAAACACCTGTTTGGTCAAATGTGCCTTGTCCACCACTTAAAATGTCCATACAGGGGGGGCACTTTCCAAAATGGGGTAACTTCTTAAGGTTTTTCACTGTCTGTGGACCTCAGGAATTTTTTACGTGAGACATGGCACCTAAAATCTATGTCTGACAATTCAGGCCTGCATGTAAAATCCATATATTGCAGTTTGTCTTCAAAGCCCTGCCATGCACCCATACATCAGTTTTTGACCACATATGGGGTGTAGCCGTATTCAGGAAAAATGTGTAACATACTGAGATGTATTTTCTCCTGTTATCCCTTGCGGAAGTGAATATTTTTGATTTTGATGAAACACCTTTGTGGTCAAAGGTTTGGCCTAGAGCAACATTTTCTTAAAAAAAATGTAATTTTTCCATTTCACGGCCAAGGGTTTATAAATTCTGTGAAACTCTTGTAGGGTCAAGGCACTTAATACACCTCTCAAAAAATTCTTTGAGGGGATTAGTTTCGAAAATAGGGTCACTTTTGGGGTTTTCCATTGTGGGGATATTTCAGGGTCTTGTCAAATGAAACATGCCATCATAAAACCATTCTAGCAAAATCTGCCCTCTAAAAACCATAGGACACTCCTTGCCTTCTGAGCCCTGCCAATGCGCCCATACATGAGCGTACAACAATACATGGAATGTTTTTGAAAACTATAGAATGAATATAGAATGAATGAATATTAAGGTTTGTTTTGCTGTTAACACTTGCTATTTTACTGAGAAAAAATAATTACAATGAAAAATCTGCAAAAAAGTGACATTTTTAAATTTCACCTCTATTTTGCATTAATTCCTGTGAAACACCTAAAGGGTTATCAAAGTTTGTAAAATTACCAGTAGTTAACTTCCTAAAGTCAGTTTTGGAAATTTCGTTGAAAATGTAAAAAAAAAAATATTCTAACTTCCAAAAAAAATAAAATGGCATTTTCAAAGTGATGTCAACATAAAGTAGACATATGGTGAATTTTATTTTATAACTATTTTATAAGGTGTCACTATTTGTCTTAAAATCAGAGAAATTGAAATTTTAAAAATAGACAATTCTTCCAAATTTTCTGTAAATGTAATATTTTTTAATATATAAAGTTAAAACATATCATATCTCAGAATAGCTTGGATAAGTGAAAGTTATTATCACATAAAGTGACAGATTTGTGCTGGTTCTTAAACCTTTCAAGACCAAGCTATTTTTCACCTTCGTGACCAGGCTTGATTTTGCAAATCTGACATGTGTCACTTTATGTGCTAATAACTTTGGAATGCTTTTATTTATCCAAGCCATTCTGAGACTGTTTTCTCGTGACATCTCGTACTTGATGTTAGGGGTAAATTTGGGTCGATAACTTTATATTATAACCTTTATGACCTTTATATTATAAAAAATCCAACATTTACTGAAAATTTGGAAAATATTAAATTTTCTAAATTTGAATTTTTACACATTAAAGGCAGATAGTGATACCTCATTAGAGAGTTTTTACTTAAGATTCCCTATATGTTTACATCATTTTAATTTTACATTTTAGATTTTATTTTTTTAGGATGTTAGAAGGCTTAGAATTTAAGAAGCAATTTTTCAAATTTTCTATAACATTCTCAAAACTGACTTTTTCAAGGACCAGTTCAGTTCCACAAACTATGCTAACCCTTTAGGTGTTCCACAAGAATTAAAGGAAAATGGAGGTAAAATTTACAATTTTCAGTTTTTGTGCAGATTTTTAATTTTAATCCAGTTTTTCCTATAACACATCAAGGGTTAACAGCAAAACAAACCTCAATATTTATTACCCTAATTCTGTTTACAAAAACACCCCATTTATGTTTGTAAACAGCTATGGGCACACAGCAGGGTTCAGAAGGAAAGGAGCAACACATGGGTTTTGGAGAGCAGGTTTAGCTGGAATGGCTTTTGGGTGTTGTGTCATATTTGAAGCCACACTAAGGCACCCCAAAAGAAGAAACCCCCCATAACTGACTCCATTTTGGAAACTACACCCCTCAAAGAAATTATTGAGTTGTGTACTGACCACTTTTACCTCAGAGCCGTTTCATAATATTCAGAAACATTTGCCTGTGAAAATGATTATATATATATCTATATATATTTACAAGAAAAAGTCGCTTAAGCTCAAATTTTTTACCTAAACAAGGGATAAGTGGAGAAAAAGCATCCCATAATTTGTTACCCATATTTTCCTGAATACGGCAACACCTCATATGAGGTAGTAAACTGCTGTATGAGCAGACAGCAGAATTCACAAGGAAAGGTGCGGCATCTGCATTTTCTAACGAGGAATTTGCTGAAATAGGTTTTAAGAGCCATAGCTTTTTTATTTTTTTGTTGATTGAGCTGTGTGGGGGCTCATTTTCTGTGGGATGGGCTGTAGTTTTTAATGGTACCATTTTTGGGTCCATTTGATTTTTTGATTGCTTTTTATTTAATTTTTTTGAGGTGAAGGCGACTAATATTGTAATTATGCCGGTGTTTTTTTATTTTATGTTTTTTATTTTTTGTTTTTTTATTTTATGGGGTTCTCCATGTGGTATATTTGATAAGATAATTTTATTCTGTGGGTTGATATGGTTATGGCGATACCAAATTTATATTGTTTTATTTATGTTCTATCACTTTTCGATCATAAAATCACTTTTTGTTAAACTTTTTTTTTTTTGCATCACCAAATCGTAGACCCATAACACTTAGATTTTTCCATCAATGTAGCTGTGTGATAGCTTGATTTTTGAGCTGTGTGGGGGCTCATTTTCTGTGGGATGGGCTGTAGTTTTTAATGGTACCATTTTTGGGTCCATTTGATTTTTTGATTGCTTTTTATTTAATTTTTTTGAGGTGAAGGCGACTAATATTGTAATTATGCCGGTGTTTTTTTTTTTTTAATGGGGTTCTCCATGTGGTATAGTTAATATGATAATTTTATTCTGTAGGTTGATATGGTTATGGCATCACCAAATTTGTATTGCTTTTTTCATGTTCTACCTCTCATATTTTTTAAACATTTTTTTTTCCATCACCAAAATCTAAGACTATGTTTTTCATCAACATAGTTATATGAGGGAGGTGAGGCAAATAAAAGAGCAATTCCATTTTTTATTTTATAGTGTTTACCATGCGGGATTAGTACCATAATCATTTTTTAGATCAGGTCATTACGGACGCGGCTAAACCAATTATGTGTAGGTTTGTTTTTTTTAATTTCTTAATCCCTTACAAATGAGCAGATATGTGAAAAGGCTGTCTATTTTCTTTTTAATTTACATTTTTATTTATTTTTTTACTTTTTTATTTTCACACCTTTTTTTTTTTTTTTTTTTTTTAATTAAGTCCCAATCATGGGGCTGATGGCTGTACTATACTTTGCAAAGCTCTTGCATTGCAAAGTATAGTACTATCAGGTTTCCTGATAGATGGCAACACTGGATGCCTTTGGAAGGGGCACAAACTTTAATCCAAGCGCTTTACAGCAGGGTATGTGCAGATAGCACGTATATAACTGTATAGTCATGAAGGGGTTAAGGGTAGAGATGAGCGAGCATGCTCGGCCAAGTGTACTCGGGAGCAATTTTCGAGTAGTAGCGTACGCATCTTCTAATCCGTACACTAATGCGTACACATCTTGTAATTTGTACGCATTACAAAGTTATAAGATACGTACGCATTAGTGTACAGATTATAAGATGCGTATGCATTAGCGTACAGATTATAAGATGGGTTCGCTACTACTCGAAAATTGCTCCTGAGTACACTGGGCCGAGCATGCTCGCTGATCTCTAGTTAAGGGTGCTGGCACACAGTGCAGTTCTGACATGCGTAAAGGATGCAGTTTTCAATTTAGCCAGTTTAGCAGCCTCGTGAAACCCTGGTGTTCTGTATTGTGGGAATGATTTAATTATTTTCAGCTAGCTACAATAAAAAACTGCATCCAGAAGGCATGTCAGAACTGCACTCTGTGCCAGCACCCTAAGGTGAAAAATAGCTCTGTCTCAAAGGGGTTAATCAATAAACATTTATTACTTACCAGACATTCACCTCGGACACAGATATTGTGAGAATCTTTATATGAGCATTGAGTTCCATCATGTACTAGTCTTTTCATATACACCACATCTCCAGTTTCTTTTGACTGACAGTAAAGATGACACCTTTCCTTTTCTGTAAGAGATATAGAAATAATGCTACAGTTATTAAGTCATATCATTAAAGAGTAACTAAACTTTTAATGAAGTTTTTTTCTAAATGCCACAAATGTCCTAATAATACTTGTTCTAATGTATTTTATTAATGGATTTTGCACTTTTACTAGATATATTTCCCCCTAAAGCGAATATTTCCTGCATGCATTAAATTCACTATTCTCCACACCGCTGACTGTCAGCGGTGTACGGACTGTACACTTTATGAATGGGGCCGCAGAGAATGGAGTACGAGCAGGAGCACATATTGCTGCTCCTGGCTGTGCCCCCCAAGGTTTACTAAATGCTGGCATAGCACATGGGTACCCTGCCAGGATTAGCTGAGCGGACTCCTGCCTGTGCCTGCTTCACTAAATTAAAAGTCCTGCATGTAAGCTTTTAGCTTACTGAAGCACGCACAGGCAGGAACCCGCTCGCTCAGGTAATCCTGGCATAGCACATGGTTACAGGGTACCCATGTGCCATACCAGCATTTAGTACACCTCAGGGGGCACAGGCAGGAACAGCAATGTGTGCTCCTGCCTGTACTCTGATCTCTGCAGGCCCGTTCATAAAGTGTAGAGTCTGTACTTCGCACACCTCTGAGAAGTTTGTAGTGTGGAGAATAGTGCATTTAAAGCACACAGGAAAATCTTCGCTTTGGGGGGTGGATATCTCTAAAAAAAAAAAAATCCATAAGCAAAATACATTAGAAAAAGTAATATTAGGACATTTGGGCCATTTAAACAACAACACATTAAAAGTTTAGTTGCTCTTTATATTGCATGGTAATAATAATTTTTATGGTTCTGGTGCAGAGAAAAAAATGTAATGTAACTTGTCTTAAACGTTGAATATATGCAGCTCTGGAAATCTTTGGAGTCCATAGTTGGGCCTTTAGTAAAGGTCAACGTATTTCTTCAAATTTACTATACTCCTAAAATACTTTTTCTGTAATTAAAGATTACTTTTAAACAAGGGCCTTTTCCTTTATATCATTTGGGTATATATGGTTGTAAAGGCATTCTGGAAGGGCATGCTGGAGTCTCAAAAGCAGGTAGACTTGCCTAGAGTGGTCAGTCCTAGTGTGTGCCTTCCTACTGGAAAAAAAATATTATCTTAAATTAGAAAAATCCCAAAACTTGAACTATTTCTGTTTGGGTGATTCTGCTGAACAAACTACATAAAGTATAAAAGTTATCAGGCTCTCTGAAAAAAATTTATATCTGGAATCTGTGGATCGCTCGTTCCCTTTTCCCTCTCTTGAGGCTAGTTTTTTTTTTTTTTTTTTGGGGGGGGGGGGGCAGGTGCTGGTATTTTCTTTTGTGACTAATGATGATAATTTTGTTAATTTTCTTTTTTGGGAGCAAAGTTATTACACACCTAGGTGTACTTGTACTTTGGATGGTGTGCATGATTCTATTGCAGGAGGATTATAACGGCACATCCCATGTTTAGGCATTATGTACACGGCCATGTCTGATTTTTGGTCTGCAAAAAAGTGGGTCCCTGAAAAATGAATAGCTTTCATGTGCATTCTGTGTATTGTTCCCACTCCTATCAATAGAAAGGGCTATTGTCATTTGCAGAATCGTATAGTATATGATTTGTGGTGAAATGCTCTGATTGGGCACACATATTCATGAAAAAAATGGTTGTGTGAGTATCTCCATGGACTTGTTTTATAAACAGATAGCATATTGAAAAAAAACACTGCTGTGTGCGTAGCGCCTTACAGTCTTGTCACTGTGTACATTTCCTTGATAAGCAAATTTGAACGAATCAGGCGTCTGATTCAATCAATCGAGAGTCCTTTAGTCTCCCAGAAAATATGTGACTGACATTCTGGTCTCCCTCTCCAAAAATTCTTCTGAATCAAATTAGGTGAAATTTAGATTTTATAGAATTTATTAGCTCAGCTCCATTTTCGCTACTTAATTATACTTTTTCTCTGTAGATTTCACTTCTGGTTTTGGCCTACAAAAATGATGCAAAATACTGACCAAATACTGACTATGTGAAAGTGGCCTAATAGAAGGCACTATCATAGCAATATCATGAGTTCTAATTCTATGACCCTCTCCTGGAGTTAAAGGGGTTGTCCGGGTTCAGAGTTGACGGACATACCCTTAATTTCACCCAGGCAGCCTGCCTGATATTAGCATCGGAGCATTTCATGCTCCGATGCCCTCCCTTGCATCTTACACTTTTGTTTGTAAACACACATGTGGCAGTGTGTTCAGTGACATCACTGGCTCTAATGGGCCAGCTTTAGTGCTGCCCTAGCCGTTTTACTGGCTAGGGCAGCGCTAAAGTCCACCCATCAGTGCCGGTGACGTCATGGGGCTCACTTCTGGGCGGAAGCCTCTGTCTGGCAGAGCCCGGTACGTCACATAAACCAGGCTAAATGCCTTTGCCCTGCGCAATTTAGCGCAGGGCAAAGGAGGGCATCGGAGCATGAGATACTCCGATGCTAACATCAGGCAGGCTGCCTGGGTGAAATTAAGGGTTGTCCGGGTTCAGAGCTGAATGTGTGTTTACGCAATAACAATAACCTCGCAATAACACTCTGGAGAAACAAAAGTTCACCGAATGTACATGATGGAGTAACTGGCAGATTGGGAAAACAAAAATGGGGGCTCTTCCTTAAAACCTGGTAACCTTGGATTAATCACACAAACTTACAGCCATGTGTGGTTACATCTCAAAAGACTTCACCAGCTCCACCTTGTTTCTTAGACAAACTCTCTCAACTCACTCAGACACCTGAAAAACACATCATACAAACTACAGCAGTTCTTTCACAGAACTTTAACAGAGGCTACCAAAAGCCAGTATTCTACATGTTACAAACTATTTTATGTGCAATGTTTATCTTTTATTTTATTCAAATGTTTTATTTTTTGTTTCAATATCCTTTATTTGTGAAGTCTGGATTGGAAGATTGTTTTATACTAATTTCACAATCTTTGTGTCGTTCAAGTCAATGTATTGGCAAAAGGATCCTGATATGATATGGGAAAATATGACAAGAGACTGGACAAAGAAAAACGTTTTGCTAAATCTCACATTACCATCTGGATGTTCATATGGAATCCAGTGATGTTTAGCATTCTGATATTCAAAGAATGGGTCCCATTGTCTGCACTGTTCTTCTCTAAAGTCCTCAGAATCTTTGCCGCATTCTTCAGTATTACAAAGCTGCAGTTCATAGCTTGGTCCTACACACGAACGACCTCCATTCGATGGGCTAAATATAAAACAGTATAAGCTTGGGCACTGCAATTCCATATTATTCTTAATTCAGTTGCAAGGTTTTAAAATTAACAATGAAAACAGTGGAGTTTCACTAGTACTAATCCTTTACAGACTGTATAGTATTAGAAACAATGTTCACAACAAAACTAAGAGGAGAACAAGCAAAACATTTGTGTCACTTATACACAAATCAGAATAAATCCTATAAGAAATAATTACGGTAGGTAACATCTCTACTGAAATAAGTCACCTAGGATGGTATTCAGTGCTATCCAGATATGAAGAACAAGCTCTAAAAGGAAGTTGAGGGCAAAGGGTCATGTAAGTGGGAGAGAGAGAAGACCATGAAAGTCATAAGGCATCAAATATGTCCTGTAACAAACTTTTTTCATTTAGCATGATAAGAGTAACTCTTTTTTTCATGACTTCGATTTAAAAAAGAAGTCGTTTTCAACCTGGAAGTAATATGTAAGTTAGATATCACTGCTATAAATTAGATGACCATTCATGTTCTAAAGCTTGTATCTGGATATCTATCACCCAGTAACATTACAGAAGGGTTCTTAATGGGCACCTGTCACCACATATATCCCTGTAAAACCAGCTGACATACCAGATGTGCACCTGTCAGCTGAATGTAAAGGTGCAACTAGGGAGATGCCATTCCAAGTTGAGGCTCCACTCACTCTACGGTAGGCCACACCAGCGTAACTTTGACTGACAGGGCCAGACAGTGAACAGTAATCACACCTGTCCTTAAAGGGAACCTGTCACCTCCGAAACACCCCCTGAACTAGAGTAAGCGTTGTATAGCGTAAGTGATGATGAATCTGAATATGTAAGTTTTATCTTCATACTCACTTCCATTCTGACGCTGTGCTCCCACAAACCAGCAGTAAAATACATTAACGGGACTCTTCTTTGAGTCCTCTCCATTATGTGAGTGAGCACTGGAGTCCACTGAGTGCATTTTACTGCTGGTTTGTGGGAGCACAGCGTCAGAATGGAAGTGAGTATGAAGACAAAAATTACATATTCGAAATCAGCATCACTTACACAATACATCTCTTACTCTAGTTCAGGGGGTGTTTCGGAGATGACAGGTTCCCTTTAAGTCTCGCACCTGCGTGTTTGCTTATGCGATTGGCACAGGCACACTAATGTACAAATCGCTGACACATGGACTCTATGTTACATATGCGCCAGTGAGATCACTTTCTCCACCAGAAAGAAGCGGAGAGGACATTGCAGATAGTAGGGAGGTGGCTGTTGACACTGGATCTACCTTGCTTGGCAATGTCAGTAAAAGTGGGGGATGTGGCCTACCAGAGAATTAGCAGAGCCTCTTGGCAACCCCTGACATGAGCATCTGGTATGTCAGCTGGTTTTATAGCGATATGAGGCGACAGATACCCTTTAAATATTTTGATAAAGCAAAATAATGAGTGTCCCAACAAAATTCTTACTGCATACAACTTTTTATAAAGATAAAGATAAACAAATAACTGACCAGATGGTAATATTAGCTACTTAGGTGTACACATATCGCATGCATGGAAAGTATGAGAAAAGTGACATTTATGCATAATAACTACAATATTCCAGCCTCTGCAGACAAAACAAACAGGAAAAAAAACATGCTTTGACTGATCTGAAATCTAGATTATTGTGTTATGGCAGTGGGTGTGTCAAAAGATTTTATCTTTGACATTTGGATTAGTCCTGGCAGTCTTCTGGTACTAACCCTCTATGCGCTGTACAGGGATCAGATAAAATTGTACTCAGGGGCAGACTGAGGTCTGAGTACAATTAAAATAAACAGGCAATGGTCAGTACAAGGGCAAACAAACAAATACAGCAGGAAACTGGCAAGCTAGACAACCTGTTACTCAAGCACCCTACCACTGTGGAAGGTACCTAAAGTAGCCATTGGTTGGTGAAAATTAGGGTGCACATGCGTTTGCCCTTAAAGCAGCGTACACATGCGCCTGTGGTAAGAGTACATCATGCCAAGATGGAGGACAAGATGGATAACTTCATTGGCTGGGCCCGCTGCAAGGAAGCCCGGAGGGTCCGGGCCATCGTAGAAGATGCAGGAGGGTGAGTGAAGTGGCGCCCATGCCCGCTTGTGATACCAGAGCAGCAGAGGGCATGGGCCGCTGATATAAAACACACAGAATTACATAGTTTATGGATAAATTATTATACTCCTGATTAATCATTTCCAAAAATGTATTTAGACTACAGCTCCTCAACAGTGAAAAGACATCACATACACATAACTGTATGGCCAAATGCAGGACTCAGCAGTGACATTATAATGGACAAAACAGCACACACAGAAAATAAAAAAACAGAATTAGAATTACCAATAGTTCTGTTTCCTTGAATCCACCATGATGGCCACAAGGAGACTGACCCTTGACCTCTGTAGGGGCAGGAACACAGAGAGAAAGTGTTTAAATTACCCCACCCACCCTCTCCCTTCAGTGTTTACAGATTATCCTGATGGGTGTCCGGAAATTATTTATTTATTTATTTTTTATTTCATTCATACCCAAAATTTAATTTTTTTTTTGGGAAAGGGTATATATGGGCCATCATGGTGGATTCAAGGAAACAGAACTACCGGTAAACCATGTCTATCAAACGTTAAGTCGGAGTTATTTGAAACATATAGGCTATAATGTTTCACAAAGGTGTGAATACTAGACCATGCTGCTGTCTTACAAATTTGGTCTAGAGAGACTCCTGCATTTTCCGCCGAAGAAGAAGCTATAGCCCTGGTAGAATGAGCTTTGATACATGGGGGGCAAGAAAGACCCTGAGAAGCGTAACAAATTTCAATAGTGGATCTGATCCACCTAGCTATAGAAGCTTTCGATAGTTTTTTACTCCTATTCTTGCCTGCAAACTGGACCAGGAGATTTGAGTCTATACGAAAAGCTTTAGTAGATTCTAGATACTGAATAATGGCCCTTCTGACATCTAGAGAATGAAACGGTTCTTCTTTTGCGTTTTTTGGATTATTACAGAAGGATGGTAAGTTTATTTCTTGATTTCTATGGAAGGAAGAAACAACCTTATTTAAAAACCCTGGGTCTAATGTAAGGGAGACTATCTTCAGAGATCACTAAATATGGTTCCCTAGAGGAGAGGGCTTGAAGTTCTCCTATTCTCCTAACTGAAGTAATGGCTATAAGAAAAGCTGTTTTCAAGGAAAGATGTTTTAAAGAGATCTCTGATAAGGGTTCAAAAGGTGGTTTTGACAGGTTGTTTAGGACAATATTAAGATTCCACTGAGGAGCTTGTGGTCTAATGGAAAGTCTTAATCTGGATTCTGCAACTATGAATCTTTTATGATGATCTACAAGTACTTAAAGCTGAAATCTGGACCCTTAGGGTAAATGCACACGATCAGGATTTATCTGCGGACAATCCGCACTGAAATCCGCACGTAATCCTGATCGTGTGCATTTACCCTTAATGTACTGGGTCTAAGACCCTGATCTTAACCCTGTTGTAAGAAACCCAATATTTTTTGAATGACAGATCTGGATCTGTTAGGAGATGGGCCCCCTGACCAACCACAAAATATCTTCCAAATTTTGAGGTAAATAGCGGAAGTAACGTTTTTTCCTTCCAGCCTTAAGGGTACCGATTACTCTTACTATCAGAGAGGCCCTATTGTCTAAGGATGTCCCCCTCAGGATCCAGGCTGTGAGTTTGAACAGTTTCAGATTTGGATGATGGATCAGCCCCTGTAGTAGAATGTCCTCCTGAAAAGGTGAATCCATGGTTTCTTGATTGAAAGTTGTTTCAGTATTGGGAACCAACCTCTCTTGGGCCAGTAAGGAGTGATTAGTATTATCATCACCGGGTCCCTGAGTATTTTTTGAATTGTATTGGCGATTAAGTGGAATGGAGGAAAGACATACACTAGTCTCCAATTCCAATTTTTTTGAGAAGGTGTTGAGCCTGTTGTAAAGTTTTCCAGACTGCTATTAGCTCTCTGAAATTTGATGAAACTGAAGCCATGTTTTCCGGACAGCGTCCCGAAAAGGCTTGGTTTCCGACCAATGCCCCCCAACCGGATTTTCTGGCATCTGTTCTGATTACTACTTCTGAGTGTTTGTGCCACTGAATCCCTTGTAGTAGATTTTTCCTATTTTTCCACCAATTTAAATGTACTTTTATTGATAATGGAATTTGTATTTTCCTGTCTAAAGACAGTTGACTTCTGTCCCAGATTTTTAGAATCCAAGACTGGAACACCCTTGTGTGAGCTTGACTCCAGGCTACTGATGTTATGCATGAAGTCATTACACCAAGGATACTCATAGCTTCCCTTATGGAGCAGTACTGACGAGACTGGAATTTGATTATCTTCTTCTCCAGGTCCGCTATTTTTTCTTGTGGCGGAGAACAGGTTTGTGACACTGAGTCTTAGAGAATCCCTAGAAACTTCCTCTTTGTTGTTGGTTCTAGAAAAGATTTTTTCTCGTTGCTTATCCAGCCTAGATTTTTCAGGTTTTCTATAACCAATTTCTTCTCACTGGGAGTTTTTTCTTTTGTTTTTCCTATAACTAGGAAATCATCTAGGTAGGGAATGATTGTTAATCCCTGTTCTCTGAGAAAAGCCATTATTTCTGCTTCCAATTTTGTGAAGACTCTTGGAGCCGTTGAAATCCCAAATGGTAGGGCAGCAAACTGAAAGTGGCAAATGGTACCTGTTGCATTTTTTTATAGCAAATCTTAGGTATTTCTGGTAGTTTTTGTGTATAGGTAGATTGTAATATGCATCTTTTAGGTCTATTGATGTCATGAAGGAACCTTCTTAAATTAGCGGTACTGTGGAAGAGATTGTCTCCATTTTGAATTTTTTGTATGTGATACTTTTGTTTAAGTCCTTTAAATTTATAATTTTGCGAAAAGACCCATCTGTTTTTTTTTTACCAGAAATAATCTTGAATAGAAGTCTTTCCACTGTTATTTTGGAGGAACCTGGACAATAACCTTTGCTTCTGGAGGCCCAACCATATTTTTGATAGGGTAGAATTTTCCTGAGAGGTAATTTGAATTTTGTGTGGGGGAGGTGAGGCAAACACTATTTTGTATCCCTCTCTTTTGTATCTGCAATGCTCAGGGGTTTGAAGTTATATTTTCCCACTTAGGAATAAACATACTTAACCTCCCCCCCACACTGGCGTCCTTGTTTATTTTGTGAGCGGTTGTGAGGGTTAAGTAGGAACTCCCTACCCCTTCCTCCCTTAGGGTAACTCCACCGCCCCGATTTACCTTTACCCCTAAAGGGTCTGTATTGGGAGTTGAATTGATGAAAGGGCCGTTTTTTTAATCTTTCTCCTCAGGAAAACCCCTCTTTTTATCTGCCGCTTTCTCCAAGATTTTGTTGAGAACAGGGCCAAATACATATTTGCCCGAGAAGGCTATGGAACATAATTTTGATGCCTTATCACCAGACCAGGATCTCATCCACAGAGCGCGTCTAGCTGAATTGGACAGGGCTCCATCTCTTGAGGCAAACTTTACAGATTCAGAAAAAGCATCCTCTAAAAATGCAGTGGCTGACTTTAATAAATGAATAGAATTTATTAATTCTTCCCTAGGTGTTTTATTCTATAAGTGTTCCTCTAGTTCATTCAGCCAAAAGGTACATAGACCTTGCTACGGGTCGCTGCAATGATTGTTTTGACTCCAAACATGGAAGCTTTCCAGGATTTTTTCAGAAGGCTATCTGTTTTATGGTCCATAGGATCCCGTAGCTGTGAGGAATCCTCAAACGGTAATTAGGTTTTCTTGACCACCTTAGCAACCTGTATGTCAATTTTTAGGTGTTTCCTCAAATATTTTAGATTCTGTTGCATCAAAAACTAACAGACTCCTGAAACCTTGGGATACGCCCAGTCTTTTTCCAGGATCCAACCATTCATCTAATATCATCTCTCACGATGATGAATGTGGAAAAACTGTGGCTTTTTTAACTCTTAATCCCCCAAACATTTTATCCTAAACAATTTTAGGTTTCTGTGTGTCTTCTATCGCCATTGTCGATCTGACTGCTCTTAAAAGCTTGTCCATGTCTTCTATAGGAAAATAATATTTTCTTTCATCTTCAATAAGTTCACCTTCTGAAAGATGATCGTCTTCTCCAAAAATTTTGGATGAAGAGGCATCAACTTCATTATCCTCCACCTCAGAAGAGGAAGGTAGAGAAATTCTGTTTTTTTTTTTTAGAAGGCACAGCGGATGACCTAGGACCCGACAATGAAACTAGAGAGGATTTCATTTCTTCCTGTATCATACATTTTACTTCTGAAAGAATAGATGGTTGTTCCTCTTTAAGTAAATCTTGAATCATTTTTTCTTGTAATTTTCAGGCAACCTCTTAGTGCAGGTGGCACATTTCATAGATCTCAGTTTTGTCTTTGACTCTTTACCCTGATAGAGAGAATCAGACATAACAACCATGTATATTTACACCAACAAGAGTAATGAAATAAAATCATTATATCTCTCAAAGGGGAATTCACGGCAGCAGGCACAGCAGGGGGTTCTGGGTTCTCCATTCGGGCTGACAGGGAATCAGAAGCCGACATGCTGGTGGACACATCCATCTTCACAGTGTCCACCCGGGCTTTTTATCTTAGAGTCGGTGTCTGAGGTCACCCACTGGGCCCATCCTCCCATCCGGTGAAATACGACCAAGCTCTACCCCCTGAGTGACGCTCCTTGAGCTGGCTGTAGCACACGCCAGAGTGTGCGCACGGCCCAAAATATTCTCCAGAAAGGAGAGCGGGATCCCACTTGTTCCCCCTGAAGGGAAGAAATATGGGGCAAGATTATGTAGCAGGTGGAGGTGTGCATGAGGCAGCGAGCACAGCATATTTCTCCTTCTGCCCAGCCCGGCATAAGCTTCAGGAGGACAGAGGAACCCAGGATTTTTATACAGGTAATCTAAGGGGTCACAAAAGTACCCGATAGAATCATCCTGGCATAGCAAAATAAAAAACTCTTCACGTCAAAAAGAGAGGCCTCTCTCTGACCTGACCCCCGTAGGGACAGGAAACACTGAAGGGAGAGGGTGGGTGCGGTAATTCAAACTCTCTCTCTCTGTGTTCCTGCCCCTATAGAGGTCAAGGGTTAATCTCCTTGTGGCCATCATGGTGGATGTAATGGAAAGAGAGCCTGGTAAAGCAAAAGGCTGGTAGCAGGACTCAGAGCAGAATCGGTAAGATGTAGTTCATCATTTTTGAATTTTGGCTAAAATTGGTATAAAAGTTATACAAATGTGTACAACAATGCACCAAATATTTCAAACATAATATGAGCCACTTTGATAAATCTTTAGACTTCCTGGTCTGTGTTTGTTTTAGAAATATTATGCTCTCCATGCTCTCAAAGGCTATCATTGTGCACAGCAAGACGGCAATGGAGGCTGCAATAAAGGTTTATATTCTTTAGCGATGAGTCCTGTTTTTTGTCTCGGATGCAAAGATAGTCAGAGAGTGGTCTGAAGATCACATAGGCAACCCCATGAAAAGGCCTTCACAAGCCATACCAGTCCCTCTCCCCGAAGCATGATGTAGGGTAGCACCAGGTATCGAAATATGAATACTTTTTCAATACTTTGATGCACTGTTTGGTTCTATAAAGAGATTTTCATTTTATTGATACTAAGCTGCACGTAGAAGTTTGTTTAGAGAACACTGCGTATGCACAACAAGGCACATATCATGTTATAATCAGTGGCCACACAGTGGAGGAGGAGGGAAAACATCCCTCCTTTCCCATTGTGACATGGGTGGCTACTCACAAGCCATCCATCACAAGCCCGCAGGGTGTGCACATGTAAGAGAAGGGAGCCAAAGCTCTGCAGCCTGCCCTGCCCTCTAAGTAAGGTTGTCATGTTCAGGTTGCTGTAGGTGAGAACCCAATTTAACGCTTCCTTCTCTCTTATCACCGTCTACCTACAATTTGCTTTTTATATTATGAACATCAGATATTCAGCCATTTATAGAAGTATCCTCCCCAACTTGTATATGATAATGTGAAATTCCACTGACAGTATAGGATATCCTGTATAAGGGTTGAGGTTCTGGGTCCTCTAAGAGGCCAGAACCTCCCCCATACATAGATGATGATGTTGAATGGACGTTGTTAATGACTTCGAGCTTTACCGGGCATTGGTCTTACTATGTAAATCGTTAGTGCTAGAAATTTCCATTCAATTATCGTACTGTAGGTATCATACATCCTGCAAATATTTTTTATTATTATGTTACTTTGATAGCACTAACATATCTTGTAGTGCTTTAAAGACATTTTCATTACACCTTTATAAAAGTAAAAGATTGGTGAATACTACAATTGCCAGCGTAACTATAAATGACAGGGTCACTTATTATTAATGTGAGGCACACGGTGTTATTACTTTAGTACCTCCATGTGCTTCATATTAATAGTAAATGACCTCCATCAAGTACCTCCTCATATATTGAGCAACATTGGGTTAATGTGAGGTATATGATGATGTTACTAACTTGCTATTAATATTAACATTAACCCCATGTTGTCCATTATGCCATAAGGTAATTTATGAGATTACTATTAGGAGTAACCCTTAGACAATTGTCGCCATACATGTACAGCAGAAGCTGTCTGGTTAAATATGGCGCCAACTCACAAGCACTCCAGGTGCCACCGGGTTTCTGCTGTTTAATTTGGTTGTGGAACCAGTGGTATGGCCATTTCTCCAAAGTGTCTCAGGAGAAGTTTTTAAAAACGACAACGCCAGGCCATATCTTGCTCATTCTTCTGTGAGCAGCATGCGTAGCCAAAATATGCTAATAAACATGGCCTGCAGCATCTCCAGACTTGTCTCCCTTCGAAAACATCTGGAACATGATTGATCAGCAACTGGAAAGGAAGCTGCGAGCAACAGATCTTGATGATATGAGTGCCCAGGTGCTTTCAACATGGCAGAATATTCCTCAGACAACAATTAATAAACTTTTTTATAGCGTGCCAAGGTGTTTAAGTTTGTGTATTTTTGGCCATGCTGCTCATACTCAAAACTGAATAAATCAAGAGGTTCTGGATAATATTGTTTCAAAATTTTTATTATCTGTATATCATTACAGCTGACTCACTGTTTAAGCTTCCCATTCTTCTGATCCGTCAGAAGAACAGATTTTTTTTTTTTTAAAAAAAAGGATCTGTTATTTTGAACATCAGTTGTTCTTAGCTAGCATTAGACTACTATCACACTAGCAGCAGGGGTGTCCAGCAGGCTGTTCCAGCGGGTGAACGGCCTGTCGGATCCGTGCTGCTGCTAGTGCATGTGTCCGGCCGGAACTATGCTCCGGTCCCATTCACTATAATGGGGCATTTTTTTTCTACTTGCATTATAGTGAATGGGGCCAGAGCGTAGTTATGGCCGCACACATGCACTAGCGGCAGGGGTGTCCGGCAGGCTGTTCCGGCGAGTGAAAGTGTGAAAGTAGCCTTAGTTTGAACTAAAAATAACTGATCTGTATTTTTTGAGCATCAGTTCTGATCAGGAATTTTCACTGCATGCAGGATTTTTTCTCCTATCAAAAATAAGTGATCTTTGATGGAAGTGACACAAACTGATGCAAACTGATCATAACTATTTATGAAAATAAGGCTACTTTCACACCAGCATTTTTGCTGGATCCGTCATGGATCAGCAAAAATGCTCCTGTTCTGATAATACAACCACCTGCATCCGTTATGAACGGATCCGGTTGTATTATCTTTAACATGGCCTAGACGTATCCGTCATAAACTCCTTTGAAAGTCAAGGGGGGCAGATCTGTTTTCTATTGTGTCAGAGAAAACTGATCCGTCCCCACTGACTTGCATTGTTTATCAGGACGCATCCATCTTGCTCCGTACCACATCGCGGATAGAAAAACGCTAATTGCAGCATTATTCTGTCCGCGATGGGGACGCAACCAAACAGAATGGAATGCATTCTGGTGCACTCGGTTTCGTTCAGTTCAGTTGTGTCCCACTGACAATGAATGGGGACTTTGACAGTACAGGAACCCAGAACTGTACACAGTACTCCATGTGTGGCCTGACTAGTGATTTGTAACCCATTATCTTATTGGCCTTGGCAGCAGCTGTCTAACATTGGTTTCTACGGCTTAGTTTGCTGTTCACTAAAATTCCTAAGTCCTTTTTCATGTCAGTGTTACCCAGTGTTTTACCATTTAGTATGTACTGGTTACTTGCATTATTCCTTCCTATGTGCATAACCTTACATTTGTCAGTGTTAAACCTCATCTGCCACTTTTCCGGCCAAGCCTCCAATCTATCCAGATTCATCTGTAGCAGTGTACTGTCCTCTTCTGTGTTACTTACTTTACACAGTTTAGTGTCATCTGCAAATATTGATATTTTACTGTGCAAGCCTTCTACAAGATCATTAAAGGGGTTGTCCGAGTTATTTTTTTGTTCTTTATATGTTTCTAACTTGTCAGGTATAACAACTTTCCCATATACTTTGTGTTTCTAAAGCTGCTGGTTTCTCAGAGTTGACTGAGGGTCACATGACCTGTGATGTCACCTTATCTCCCTGGCCTATGATGTTTCGTGTACAAGCCTCAGAGTTCAGATAAGAGTCTGTACACGAGACGTCACTGGCCACGCCCCCTTTCTTTGCCGGCTCCTGCTATCTGCTCTCCCTGGATTCCTTCAGATAAAACATTAACCCCTTCAGCCAGAACACACTGAGGGCTCAAGGCTTTACAACAAATAGTAGCTGCAGCAGTGAGAGGAGACAAATGCTGGGCAAGGAGCTATAGAGGAATTGTACAAGAACAGGTAGGGAGAATTTCCTGTGTGTATCAGCAGTGTCATTGTACAACTGGGACTTGTAGTCCTACACATACAACATGCTGAGTATCCCAGCAGGCAGACATGTACTCACAGCACTTATATTCACTGCCTTTGCAGAGGAGGGGGGAGGGGCAGAGATTGTTATTACTGCATGTAAACAAAGGCCAGAAGAGAACCAGGGAAATGAGGAAATATAGATTTTTTTTTGCCTAAAACTTGCTGAACTTAGTTATAGATTGCTACCCATCAGATTTACAGTGCTATATTTTTTTTTCCATAACTTGGACAACCCCTTTAATAAATATATTGAAGAGCACAGGGCCTAATACTGACCCCTGCAGTAACCCAGTGTTGTTGTTTTCTTTCCTGTTCTTCTGACGGATCAGAAGAACGGAAGACTAAACGGTCATGTGAACTCAGCCTAAAATGTCTATCAATTCTGTGATTTCCATAATTCCACAACTTTTCCTTCTTGGTTTTGCAATTTCTAAGTTGTGGAGTGCATAACGCTAGATCACTTCCAATATTCTAGCAGCGTGGTTTGCTTTATGCTATCTCAATTGCATCCATATATTCTTGTAAGTGCTGACAAGGAAAAAACTATCACTAATATGGGGGTAGGGGACACAAGCTTAAGCTGCACAGCAAAGGAATATACTGAGATTTGTGAGGTAAGGGGCAGAGGCGTAGCTATAGGCGGTGAAGAGGTAGCAGTGACCCTTGTGCCACATAAGAAGACACTGGTATTGAAGAAAGTGCTGCACTGGTCAAGTTACACCTCTGGCTGGAGGGAAGGGGTTAGGTCAAGAATTTGGCATGGGTAGCGGGGTGCCATTTCAATTTTTGCCTCAGACAGCATGAAGACTATCTGCTTCCCTGCTGCCCTGGTCACAAAGTACTGAGGTAAGGGGGGGCCCAAGCTGAACTCTTGCACCAGGACCCATGAGCCTTTAGCTACACCCCTGGTAAGGGGCATAGGTCTTATGTCATTGATCTATAGCTTACTGTCCTTAGTGTATTGAAACTCCACCCATTCTAACTTTGCAATGCCAGATTGGAAATGTAGGCTGCATTAGTAGAACCACATCAGTAGGGAAGAAAGAATCAATATGGCAGACAGCCCATTTTATTTTGCTGGAGTGCTTCTTTAATTCCAGTGATTGGAGGGGATCACAGACCACATACCTATCAAACTGAAAATGCATTTACATCTGCATAAATGGATTAAAAAAATAAAAAACTTACTGGGGATTGTCACAGCTTCTTGTTCTATACCTCACACCTGTTCCACATGTTCGAGAGCAGGAACCAAATTTACTCCATTGACCCCAATTTCCATCTTGCCGAAGAATTTCAGGAGTTAACCAAATGCAGTGACCTTTGAAGCAATGCTTTCACCAAAGACAAAAGAATATGTGTTTCAATAAACATACAGTAGAAAGCTCAAGAGTGTTAAAATCTGTTCAGTGGCCAAAATATTAAAAGAATATCCTGTATGTACAGTATATCAGCATAAATTGCATTAAACATCATGTATCGCAGTTTAATGAATTAGCATGAATGTAAGCTGATACATTTTGTGTATTCAACTAGATGATGATTCTTACTTTTTCTGGTTCTGTTCAGATAATTTTAACTCTTTACCTTAGGCACAGAGGCTGGAAAAACGTCAGCCATATATTTAGAATTTAAAGGTTTGTTGAATGCAACTGTATATTTCACAGTTGTATATGTCTTTGAAAGGCTTAGCAAGAAGGGTGTATGGCTGACGATGTGCCAAAATGTCACCACAAATTAATTTGAGCAACAACAAGACCCAAAACGGTCTACCTTTATTATCCAGCCTTACTTAGATAAGGCTACGTCCACGTCTGTACTTATAATTCTAGTATTCTGTTCTGGCATGGGAACAAAATACCAGAATTGCCATATCCGGCATCTGCTGGAGAATGCCAGTCTGACAGATTCTGTTCACTATAAAGGGGTGTGTTACCAACTAAATACCAGCTTTCTACAGCAGTGGTATTTTTCCAGCAGATAGCCAGTAATCAAGCCAGAAACCCGGTAGATCTCATTATAGAGAATGTGAACCATTGCACACCCACTTATGAACAGAATCAGAATTGCCATATCTAGCATATTTCAGAGACTGACGGAAACCAATCACGTTCACTATAATAGAGCCTGCTGTTTTTTTTTTGCATGAATACCAACTTTTTGCAGGCAGTGGTATTTTGCCAGTAGAAAGCTGGTATTCATCTCAGAGATCCAGCAGATCCCATTTAAGAGAATAGGATCCTTCGGGCATCGGCGGTCTCTGGCTTATGTCGGATACAGTGATTCCGTGACTCTGTTCCTATGTTGGAAAAGAATTACATAATTATGACCGCAGAAGTGGACTTCGCTTAACTTTGGTGCATCTTTAGACTATGTAGTCTAGTTTACACTATATATCAGGACAGTAAAACTGCCTCATGGTCCTGAAACATGCTCCTCTTCCTGTGTGCACATTAGATATATTTTCACCTATTGAATCTCTGAAGAGGGAGAGGCATTTGCTTTTTATCTCTCCTTATCAGAACTGCCAAGGTTCTTCCAAGGCTGTTCCAAGTTTAAAAATGACATGTAGAAACCCAGTTACACTATTCATATATTCTGGAAACATTCTTTTTAAAAGTTATTTGCATGGTCTAGAGCTGGGTACTCAACTAGTTTGATTAAAGGTCCACATACCTGGGTCTGCAGTCAGACAAAGGTCCAAGCTGAATGCCAACAGTAAAGATGAACGCCCCCATTAGTGCCCCCAGTAAGAATAATGCCCCCATTAGTGCCCCCAGTAAGAATAATGCCCCCATCTCTGCTTTTGCAAAAGAAAAAAAAAAGAAAAGCACTCACCTCCTCTATTTGCTCGCGCCACAGTGAACACTCTCTACTAACTGGAAGCTCAGGACAGGACCTGCACTCCAGTGTGATGACGTCTCACAGGTCCTGTCCTGAGCTTCCAGTCAGCGGTGCGAGCAAATGGAGGGGAGTGCTTTTTTTTTTTTTTTTTTATTAACACAAGTGGTGGTGGAGGTAAAAGCTGTTCTAATGAGTGCTCTGCAATGAAATTGTTAATTAGTAACAGTCCGTACAGCAAAATACCGGCAATTAATATTGCAGGTAGAAAGAAATTACCGGCACTGGCAGGGGCTCTAAAAAACTGGCCTTGCCGGTGAGCTACTGGCCGAGTGGCAACCCTAGTTGCAGAACAGACATATGTATTTTTGTTTCACATCCAATTCTCATTATTTGTGGATTGGATGCGGACCCCTTCATTTCTATAGGGCCACATAAGATGCATACAGTTCACAGTGTGCTCTCATCTTTTTGGAGCATTCCATTCTGTTCAGTTACATTTTGTCCCCACTGACAATGAATGGGGACAAAACGGAAGCATTTTTCTCTGGTATTGAGATCCTATGACGGATTTCAATACCGGAAAAGAGAAACGCTAGTTTGAAAGTAGCCTTACAGAGAGAGACACAAGCAAGATGGGAACACACCACTGACGCTGTGGAGTCCTTTCCTGCAGTCAGTGATGCATTCCCTCCCTGTCTGTACCCCTCAGCTTCCCCCACCCAAGTTGATTTTACCTGGATTGTCGGCTGCCCAGTTGGAGGAGGCGTGACCTAAATGATCGGAAACGTGGCTTGTTCTAGCCAGGGCAGCATTTTAAAATCCTTCTTTTGAGGCTGGCCTGAGTGGCCACCCTGTTCATTAGTGGCAGTGGTGATGTCCATCCCTTTCTCCAGCAGCATTTAAGTGTCCTTTGGCGCTTGAAGCTCCCTTACATGCTGCTGCAGGAGAGGAGGGACTAAGCATGCAGAGGGAGACAGCTTTCTGCACACGCAGGCACTGGATGAAAGCGCTGAGAGATACAAGTCCCGGTGCCTGCATGTAGAGGAACCTGTCTGTTTCAGCACGCTCGTCCCCTTCCATCCAGCGCTTGCATGGGGAGGAGTTTGTGCTCTTTCTGACGCACTGGCAGATTAGGATGCAGCCTAAAGTGCTGCTTCCTATGGAAGAGATAGCAGGGGTCCGTACAGCTATTGACCGCGGTCCGTATTTGGACAGCAGTCCGCCAGTTGAGTACCCCTGGTCTAGACGATAAGTCTGGGTGGAGGATAAATTTAAAGGCTATGTATACCTTTGGGGGCAATTTTGTAGTAATTTAGAGATAAGGTTTATTAGATGACCTGCACAAAGTGAAAGTAAAAGTAAAAGTACAATTCTCACAGCTAGAAAAAATTGCAGCCGCAGGTATACATAGCCCTTAAGCTCCTCTATCCAACATACCTTGCTATATTTTATAGGTCGCTGGTTCTACCCTCATTGTTCACCATTTCTAGATCTCTGCTCTAAGTATCTATTCACGTTTCACCTATTACCACCATCAGCACTCCCAAGTTAACCTCTTATGGATCAGACAATTTTTTTTCTCCCTTACTTTCTGAGAGCCATAACATCTTTACAGTTCTGATAGTATAGCATAGTGTTTTTTTTTGTGGGGACAAGTTTTATTTTCTAATGGAATCACTTAATTTACCATATCTTGTATTGGAAAAACATCCTGTGCTCCCAAACAGGCACAATGCAATGACACATTGCGTTGGTTGGGCTGTGTAGGAGAATTACCTAGGCTGATTCCCTGACCTGTGCTCTTCTGCTATGCAGCCCAGCAAGCACGATATGTAACCACATCGTGCCTGCTGGGTAGCGACGGCAGCTAAATGCTGCTCCTTGCTTCACCACTGCATTCAACTGTCTCTACGGCCTCAGAATCCAGGACTACTTGGGAGGAATGGTATACATAATGTAAACATACATAATTAAAAATCATATTTCCATAAATAATTATATCCTATAGTCTTCACTGCCTTATATACATACAGCATATCTACATAATACACAGTAATACAGGTACATACTCCTATATTATACAAACTTTTAAAGATAATGACAGTCATTTATCAAGAAAGTATTTTCTACACTGGCCTTGATATCCCCCCCTGCACTGCCAGAGGAGGCATTCAATGTATGCCGAGGCTCATGGCTTGCCATAAATAAAGTGCATCCTCTGGTAGTTCGTGACCTAAAATGAAGTTTGTGTGAGCATTTGTGCTCAATTGTTGGGGCAGAAGTTTTTTTTTTTTTTTTTTTACTCACTAGTACTCTCCTTGGCACAATATTTTTTTCACACCCCTGTAACTACACTTCCTGTGTGCCTTCTGCAGCTGCTGAGCACTCATCAGTGAAGTACATCAATGATTAGGTCTGTACTGAATTTTTGTAAGGTTCTTTTTCTTTTTTTTTTGGAGTTAAAAAAAAAAAAGAAATAGTAGTTAGGGTTAGATAGTTAGGGTCAGATAGATAGATAGAATTCACCCTTTTCTTACTGTGGGAACAACAAAAAACTCATTATTTCCCTGGTCTATCCTGCTTACTAAGCTCTCCCCTCTCCAATCCATCCAGAATGCAGCAGCCAGGTGCATCTATCTATCATTGCACTGGTTGCTGATACAGTACAGGATTCAATTTGATGGGGGTTGTCTTACTTCAGCAAATGGCACTCATCACGTAGATAAATTGAATCAAAGCAGAAAAGGACGCAATATCACAATCACGATACATTAGTAAGTGTCTTGTATAAATTTTGCCTACATGATAAATGCTATTTGCTGAAGTGAGATATCCCATTTAAACTCCTCACTCTCATCCACAAAGCCCTCAAAGGCGCTGCCCCCACCCCCTACATCTCCTCCCTCTTCTCAGTCTACTACCCAACCCGTACTATAGGCTCTGCAAATGATTTAAGACCATCATCCACTATAACACGAACCTCTCACTCCCATCTCCAAGACTTCTCTCAAGCTGCACCAGTTCTCTGGAATGCCCTACTGCAAGCAACTAGGTTAATTTCCAACATCCATAGTGTTAGGCACTTACTAATAATGCGTCTTTTTAGGATGGCCTATCACATCCCCTAATCTAACTCATATTTAGAGATTTTTCATGTAACTAAACATCTTCTAAATGCAAATGACTTGCTGAATTGTCTACTACATAGAGAATGCTACGAACCACTGATAAGATGACCCCTGAGTACAACTGATGTCAGAAAAAGCAAATACTTAAATTTACAAATTAAAAGTTATTGAATCTTTTCCCACAAAAGTATACATCAATCTGCTCAGCGCCTTCTCATCTTGTGTTCTGCAGGTTGTGCTGCATTTCTCGCTAATTCCTTAAGAAATAATAAGGAAACAGGCCAACCTGACCATGAAACTGCCCAAATGTCCAACTACGTTTCAGTCTGTGAAAATGGAGAGATTATAGGGGTCATTTATTATACTGAAATATGCCTATATTATATATAGGCGTATTTCAGGCGCAGATGGGGTCCCAGGTCTAAAATTGTGGGCATGGGCGGGGAAGGGGAAGGGCCGGCAGGCCCCTCTCAATTATGATTTTCTACACCTGTTTCAGGCATAGAAAAAGGTCTAAATGTAAGACAGCTAAAAAGCTGTCTTACATTTAGAACTGGCCCTTCGGTGGATCCTCCGCCAGTTTAGGGGAATATAATAGCACTATATAAGTGCATAAACTAAATAAATAAAATTTACAAATTGTATTTATATTTTGCCAGTGTAAAATAGGCTTTAACCCTTTCCCGACAATTGAAGTAATGGTACTTCATAGCGGGTATATGACTTCCCTCAGATTGACATACTGGTAAATCAAGCTGATTGGACGGGCCGATGGCTGCCATATGGCAACCTAATGCCTTGCAAAGGCCTGTTGGTCTCATAGGCACACTGCCAGTGTGAAACTGACAGTTTCAATGCAGTACAGTACAAGATGAAAAAGTACTATGTACCCCAAAATGGTGCTAATAAAAATGTCAACTCATCTTTCAAAAAACAAACCCCCACACAAGACCATTTCCATAAAAAATGACATTCAGAAAATTGTGGCATTATACTAGTCTTAATGCCCCTTGCGCTGGCGCCTAAGTTATGTAGAGGTGCCGGACACACTGGCTGCACTGGTACCTAAGAAACTGTTCAATAGCAATATGGCACCTGTAAACCAATCCATCAAAATCTCAGCTGCAAAACCAAAATGCTTGTCTTTCCCTTCTAAACCCTGCAGTGAAAACAGCAGTTTACATCCACATTTATGGAATTTCTGTACCAAGTAGAACTCTTGCCGCACTATTTAAAGGGCGGGGTGTGTCTTAGGTGGCATGATCTGAGCACAGCATATTGGGTACTGAAATGCCATATCTATGGAAAACTTGCAATATTCATTTTGCACAGTCCCCAGCTCACTCATTTCTGAGGTGTGTCAAAATGCTCACTCTACCCCTAATTAATACCTTGAGGTGTGTAGTTTCCGATATGGGGTCAGCACAAGATGTGTAAATCACCACAAATGGGCCTCAAATGCACATGGTGCTTTTTTCACTCCTGAGACCTATGTTTTGTCCAGGCAAAAGATTAGGGTCACATGTAGGAAGTTTATAAAACCACGTGTGTGCCACTCATGCCGTGCATTGGGGACCACAAATTGTGGTCCCTAATGCACCTGCACATACAGGTGCATTAGGGATTTTTTTTGCGGTGTGGAGGCACACACCGAAATGCCACGGAAGCACTGTAGAGTTTCCATGTCTCCATGCCTTCCGGATTGTGGACCTATTCAAGTGAGTTGGTCGGCATCCGTTAAATGGTGTGCACACAGCTGTTGCCCGTATATTGCGGACCCGCTGTTTGCAGGCCGCAAATGGGCGCGGACCTGCTACGGTCTTATGCGTGAGGCTTAATAATAAGAGGCTTTTCACATTGGCATACACTGGTCACAATATATTGGGCACTGACATGGCATATCTGTGTATTACAATTTTCACTTTGCACCATCTGCTGTGAATTGTCCATATAGCACTTTATGACCACATATTGTTGCTGTATTCGGCAGAAAATGAGTAGCCAATTGTGTCGAGATTGTCTCCTGTTAACCCATAGTAAAAATTAAAAACTTGGGCCAAAATGCTCACTGCACCCCTATAAAAATTCCTGGGTGGTGTAGTTTCCAAAATGGGGTAATTTTTTGTGTTTTCCACTGTAGGAGTGCCTAATGTTCTGTACAAATTCAACATGGTGTCTGAAAATTGTTCCAGTGAAATCTGCGCTCCAAAAGCCCTATTGCGCTCTTTCCTTTCTGAGCCCTGCCATGTGCATACAGAGGTTTCTTTTTTTTAATTATTCTTTATTCAATGAGAAGAAGGAATTATTTCACATACATAATTTCCCACCCTTGCCACTTCTTTCTTTCCCTCTCCCCCCTCCTTCCCCTTTTCCCTACCCTTTCGATGCGTCTCTAGCCCCACCAAAGGGGGAAGTATATGCAAATGAAGAAAGAAAAAATATATATATAAATAGGAGACATCCTTATAAAGCTTCCAAGATGACCATATCATAGTCCACCTTCCCCCAAAATTTCTCTTCCTATATAGGATATTTTCATAGCTTTTCACCTTACTGACCAAAATTAAACTCTGGGCTATATCGAGAAAACCAGGCTCATGCAATCAATAATCTAGCCAAGAACATTATTCTAGTCAGGAATAACTTTTTAGAATTGAGGCAGTTTAGAGAGATTGTTTAATATCAAACACTGTGCTGTAAACGGGATGGACAGCCTTATTTTTTTGGTGATAAACCTGTGGATTAAACCCCAGTATTCACACCGTGGACAATTCTCTCTTAAACCCCACCTATTCAACCATAACGGAGTCATATATTCTGTGAGGAATATTAAATTGTACTACTATGTGATTTTCCCAATCATCTAAAGTGATCGTCTCGATCGGCCTCCTTAAAAAGTGTCTTAACTAATAATTTATATAATTGTGAAACGCTCACCTTCTGGTCCAAATTCCCCATTACATCATTCAGCGGTGTACAGGTGTCAATTTCTAATACTGTTTTTTTTTTTTTATATTAGACAATGCTGAACGCAACTGAAAATACCTAAACCAATTTAAGTCCCCTAGATTGCCCCTTTGAGCTAACAAAGAAAACAAAATCAACTCTTCATTCTTCACCACCTGAGACTAATACAAAAATTTTCTTTTTGCCAAAAATGGTCTCTAGAAACTTTATAAAGATTCTGTAAATGATAATTATACCAGCCATATTGTAATTTTAGATCTTAACTTAGCAATCAGGGGCATTAAATTAAGATGTATAAAGTCCTCAATGTTTGGGATATCATCATCCCAAGGCATTCAAATGAGTCATCAACCTTTAACATCCTAAGAGATCCCTCACTAGAAAGTTGGAAACTTTCCAATGGCGTAAGAGTATTTTTCAACCAGTTAATATCCAGACCAGAAACCTTCCCATAAGAATAGACGGTTTGAATAATTCTTGGCAAAGTTATATTAGTGTGATCTATAAAAAATAACACATCATCTGCATATAAAGAAATACAGTACAAGGTGTGTTACTTAAAAAAGAAGCTGCATTCATAGAAAATCAACACCCAAGAATAGCAGCCTTCTACCACAACCCCAAAATACACAAAGATACGAAAAAAACCCCAGGAAGACCAATAGTGTCTGGTATAAACTGTTTAACGAGCTCTCTGTCCAAGTATGTAGATCAACATCTCCAGCCATGTGCCCACGTATTTGAAAGACACTAAACATGTGTTACAAATTTTAGGTGACATACGGTGGAAGACACGTAATATAATGGGCACATTAGACGTCAAATGTTTGTATCTCCTTAGAAAAATCTGGAAAAAAGGCTAGCTTATTCCCATTATATACAACAGGACACTGCCTTGCCCTTTTTAAAATCATGTCTCTATTTCCTGAGGTAAGTATCTTTGCCAGAAGTACACGTGGCTGCCTTCCAGGTGTTGGTTTACCCCCTGGAACCCGATGAGCCTGTTCCACCAGGAACAAGGGAGAGAAATATTCCTTTCCAAAGTTCTCAAAAATCAGGGACTGGACCATTGCAGCAGCGTTCTGTTCCTCAGCTTCCTCGGGTAAACCCAGAATTCTAACATTGCACCGTCTCGATCTATCTTTAGGTCCACCACTTTCTTTTGTAGCATATTATAGTCCATCCTCAAGATGGAAATTTCAGATTTAAGAGGTTTAAGTTCATTCTCCAAAAAGCCCACTGACTTTTCTATATTTGTAACTTTGTCTCTTATCTTTGTAACATCATCCCTTATTAAGGTCATGTCTGACTGATCTGCCCCAAGCTGTATTGAAATATCCTGAATTGTGTTTCCAGTTGTTTTTACCATAGCCAGATCTCCTCTAATACTGAGTGTTCAGGAAAGGAGATGACACTTTGCTCCGGACCCTCTGTGCCCCCATCCTCAAGAACATCCTCCCCTGACTCCTCCAGTCTGGATCCAGGAACACTTTAAGCTTATGTCCTGTGCCCCTTTTTGTCCAGATCTCGTCTTAGCGTTTGGGGATTTCAAGAATTGGTCAATCATTACGGATCCTGCAGACGTCTGCGCAGTTTTAGGTAATAAAAAGCCAGCGGACCTCAAATTTTGCTTAGGGCCCTTATTTTCCCCCTTTTCATTTTCTTTCCCCCTTCCTTCACTTCTTTTCTCTTTCCCTTCTTTCCTATTCCCCTTTCTCTCCTTTCACTTCCCCCTTTATTTTATCCAGTTAAACAGTCATACTTCTCACAGGGGAAGGAAAAATGGAACAAGCAAAGCAAATATCAGGGGGCCCCAACAAGGGCAGATCTCACCAAGCCTGGAGTCGTCTAGGTACTTTCAGGTCAAACAATGAAATGACCCCCAATCAGCTCTTCACACAGGCAGGGCAGCCGACCAGTATCTTCCACCGAGGAGGGGGGACAAGGACAGGATGAATAGAAGGGTCAGAGGGCACCTGTAGGCATCTGGAGTCTGGGGGGATCAAGATCCAGCCAGAGAGCGAAGGCAGAAACAGAAGTGACATAAGGCAGTAAGGGTTGCGAGCGGTAAATACAACGACCCAATCAATCAGGTCAACGGGCCGTTCAACTGCACGTGGACTTCGGCGTCTCCCACATCGTTGCAAGGCAGCATTCAGGCAAGGCAGCGGGAGGCAAGGCCGGATGGGGGGGAGGAACGCAGATCGACGTGCTCACCCAGCACGCCCCACCATCAAGTCATCCCCACGCATACAGCAGTTTCTGAACACATATTGGGTAATGTCATATTCAGGAGAAAATCATTAACAAATTGTGGGGTGTATTTTCTCACCTTGTGAAAATGAAAAATTTGAGCCTAAATTGACAGGTTCCAGTAAAATATGTAATTTTTCAATTTTGTGGACAGGTATTTCTAAATTCTATTAAACTTCTGTTGGGCCAAAATGCTCACTAAAACCCTTGAAATATTCCTGGGAGGTGTAGTTTCCAAAAAGGGGTCACTGTAGGGGTGCATTCCCATTTTGGGCACTGGGGGCACATTGTTAGGATATATCCCTAATGTCTGATAGGTGCAGGTCCCACCTCTGGGACCTACACCAATACTTAGAACAGAGCCTGCAAACTGTGCAGCGCTACCCATTCATTTGAATGGGGCTGTCTAAAATAGCTGAGCGTTCCACTTGGCAAATTTAGTGCTGCCATAGGAACTAAAGGGGTATTCCGTTTACCATAAATATAACTGATGTTTTAGACTAATTCATGATCAATAATTAACTAATATAATGTCAATTTCACATATTTACCGTTTAGCAGTTATAAAAGTAGTTTTCTTCCTCTTCTACACACTGTGTTTCCTCATAAGTTACCATGGCCTTTGTTAGGTCGAGCATGCTCAGTGTGTTGCTATCAGTTCTCCAGCTAAATGTCAGTGTGCTGCTGATTACTGAATAGAGGGGGCGTGACCGGACTGGAATATCAGGCAGCCAATCAGGAAACATCAACACTTATGAACAAGTACAAACTCACAGCAGGAAAGCTAGGCATTGGGGGGATTGTAGTTTTGTGAGGGAAGATCAGAAGCCATGACACACTCATTGTGTTGCAGGCTCACACAGGAGCTAGACAAATAGATTGCAAGGTCAAATGAAGCTCAGGTTTTGTGCGGCGTACTGCTGTTAGGGCAGATGTACATCTTTTTATAATTTGCTAATGAGAAAATACTGAGTTTCCCCATGTTCAACCACACCCAGACGCATATCCTGGTTGCAATAGCAACAGAAACACGAGACCAACCTGCTGGAGATGTGGCAAAGCAGGCCATTTTCAACGAGAATGCAGAGCCCCACCTCCCCAAAGACGCCTGATGAAATGAGACAACAGAAGATCTAATCAACCTGCACACAACCCAGTTTATATCAAAATTCTGGATACTGTCAAGTAACCAGGAATGGCCTTCAAAGGCAGTACAGTCAATGAAGGTCAGGCACGCCTGTTTCCACCATGGCTTCTACTTTCCCTGGCCCCTCTTGCTCCACAGTGACTCTAACAGTAGACAATACCCCTATTCCTTTCATGGTGGATACAGGTGTGGCCAAAACAGTGATCAGACGACAAGACCTCCCACCTACAGTCCAACTTTCCACTGACTCCATGACCTGCATTGGGGTCGACGGAAAAGCTGTCAAGAGCTCCCTCACTGCTCCAATTTCTGTAGGCCCCTTCCCAGACACCTTGATCCACTTGCTAGTCTCTGACACTTGTCCAATTAACCTGCTTGGAAGCGATCTTCTTAGCAAGTTGAGGGCCAACATTCAATACACCCCACCAGGACTATCTCTTATTCTCCAGAACCCTGACTCCCTGGAGGGAACTCAAGATGTTTGCTGTCTTTTCAGCCTTTCCCTTGATGTTAATCCAGCCAACTGACCCTCTTTACGGAGTTCCTTCTCACATACTTTCATTAGTACCTACTACACTTTGGTCCACAGGACCTGGTGATATTGGATGTCTCCCGGTCCCGCCAATCAAAGTTTATCTGAAATACAACGTGCCTCTTCCTAAAGTGCCTCAATAGCCTTTGAAGGCTATCCAAGAGGAGAGTTTGTTGGAACAGATCACAGTCCTACTTAAGCAGGGTGCTCTTATTCCTTGTGTGTCACCATGTAACACTCCTCTTTTTCCTGTTAAGAAACGTACCCTCAAAAGGCCAGAAGCCTAAATTTTGGCTAGTACAGGACCTCAGAGCTGTCAAATCAGCCACAGTCCTAGAAACTCCTGTGGTCCCCAATCCACATACCCTTCTCAGGCAAATACCACATTCTGCTACGTGTTTCACCGTCATTGTTCTGGCTAATGCCTTCTTCAGTGTTCCACTTCACCCTGACTGCCAGTACCTGTTTGCATTCACCTTCAGGGACAGTCATGCCTCAAGGAGCACAAAACAGTCCAAATCAGTTTACCCAAGCTATGTGGTTCTGTCTCTCACCCTGGATGGAAGCCCACCCCATAGTAACGCTACTCCAATATGAGGACGATTTACCCTTGTGTGCACCATCCCCCAAGGTGGCTGAAGAGATGTCAATATCACTTCTTCAGTTTTTGGCCACCATCAACTGCAAAGTGTCTCAACAAAAAGTACAGTGGTGCCATAACAGAGTTATCTTCCTTGGACATTGAATATCACCTGGAGCTAAACATTTAACAAAAGACAGGAAAGCGGCCATTGAGAACCTTGAATTTCCCAAGACAATCACACAACTGCAAGCATTTCTTGGCCTCATCACCTATTGTAGCCAGTGGATCCCAGATGCCTCCAGAACGATGCAAACTCTCTATGATGCCCTTAAAACAGGAGGACTCACTTCTAATACAGCTGAGTCCATACCACTTTACCAAAAGAGGAAAGATGCATTCTACAAGCTTAAGAAACAAATTGCTCAGTCCCCTGCTCTCGGACTCCCCAATTCTGACAAACCTTTTAACCTATTCATCTCCGAGACTGAGGGACACGCTGCTGCTGTCCTCACACAGGACCATGGAGGCCATCAAAGACCCCTCGGATATTGCTCTGCCAGGTTAGATCCTGTTGCACGTTCCTCTCCACTCTGCTTGAGAGCGGTCCATGCTGCCCATATACTGTTGGATAAAACTGCTGACATCATTCTAGGACACCCCACAACGGTACATGCACCCCATGATCTCAAAGCCATTCTGGATCAGACCCAGTCCAGACATTTGACTACACAAAGGCACCTACGTCTCCAATGCTCCCTTCTACTCCCGGAGAACATCACACTCAAAAGATGTACCATTTTGAATCCTGTCACACTCCTTCCACTTTCTAGGGGGGATACTACTGATGAAGGTGATACTGCTGATGAAAGTAGCAAAAATCACCACAAAAAAACTTTCTTTTCACAACTGCCTTGAAGAAATGGAGAAAGAAAGTATAACTCCTACCTCCGTGGGAGAAACACCTGTACCCAACCCTGATCTTGAGCTCTGGACAGATGGTTCCAGATTTGCAGACGAAGGGGGCAGGTTCCACACCGGATATGCCGTTACCACACTGGATCAAGTGGTGGCGAGGGGACCGCTACCCCCACATGTCAGTCCAGGAAGCAGACTTAATAGCACTGACAAGAGCCTGCAAAGAGGCTGGAGGCAAGGAGGTTAACATCTATACTGACTCTAGATATGCCTTTGGAGTAGCTCATGACTTTGATCAACTCTGGTTACACAGAGGATTCATGACCGCCGCGGGAACTCCTGTCAAACATGACGAACTCATCAAGAACCTCATGGAGGTCATTCAGCTCCCTAAAAAGGCTGCTGTCATCAAAGTCAGAGCTCATGGACGGGTAGACATGAGGAGGCTCGGGGAAATCGTTTTGCAGACTAGCAAGGAAAGGAGGCAGCAATGGAGAAAGTGGAAGAGATGTGTCAGTATTCTCTGATGCCAGTCACAAGGGCACAGAAGAAGCTAACTGAAGAGCTAAAGTTACAAGAACCCCTAGATCCAAGAGACCAACTGGACATTGAAAGGACTCCAGTGGACAAGCTCATAGAAGAACAAAAACATGCCACCCTGGAGGAAAGATGAGTGGAAGGCTCATGGAGCTAAGGAAGGGAAATTATGGAAAAAAAAAAGGACTTGTCTGTCTGCACAAAAGAATGTATCCTGCTGCGGCAGCATGGGCACATGGCTGTACTCACAGAGGGAAAAACCAAGCCCTAGCCCTGGTTCAGAAGTTTTACTATGCCCCAGGCATCTACAACTACAATCTCAGCATACAACAGAGCCTGTCACATCTGTCAAGCTTGCAACCCGTCTAAGACCGAGAAGGTGCCAACCAAGCACTTAGCTAAGCCCCTATATCCTTTCCAAAGGATACAAGTGGACCACATACAGATGCCCAAGTCTGGAAAATATGAATATGCCCTAGTGGTTGGGGATATGTTTTCATCATGGCCAGAGGCCTATCCAGTGACTAACATGACTGCCAAGACAACGGCTAAAAGACTAATTATAGAAACTGTTTGCAGATCTGGCATACCGGAAGTGATTGAGAGCGACCAAGGCCCTGCCTTCACTGCCCAAATTTATGGAGAACTCTGGAACATGCTAGGGGCCAACCTAGGCCTGCATGTCCCCTATCATCCCCAAAGCAGCGGCAAGGTGGAACGCATGAACTCCACCTTGAAAACTAAGCTCCTAAAGGCCTCTCAAGAGAGTGCCCTCCCATGGCCAGAACTGTTGCCCATCGTACTTTATCACGTGAGACACACCCCTCTTGAAAAACATGGTCTAGCCCCCTTTGAGATCTTGTTTGGGTCAGCTGCTAGACTAGCCAATTTCTCTCCCCAAGAGTTGATTAATAATCATGATACAACTGTGCAATTTGTGATTGAGCTTGTGAGAGAATTGTCTAACACACATGCTGCAGTTTTGTCTTCCATTCCAGAACCGCCTGAAGATTCCACTCACACTCTGAAGCCAGGAGAGTGGGTCTTGGTGAAGAAACACATCAGGAAGCACTGCCTTGAACCCAGATACGAGGGTCCATTTCAGGTCATCCTTGTGACCCCACCCTCAGTGAAGCTTGTGGGAAAACCAACATGGATACACGCCTCCCACTGCAAAAGGGTGGATCCACCACCCTCCTCTTCCTTTTAACACTATATATCCTTTACATACCTGTTGGAGGGGCCTTACTAATAAGAAACAGGGATGCAAAAAGCCAGACAGATAAGGGTACTCCCACAGTTCTGTGGGTAACCCTGACTCAGTCGGTAAACACTTGGGCTTTCCATTATTGTGATATAGTCAAATGAGATATTCCACGGGCACCGATAAAGAGTGGAAGTTGGGTGCAATTTTATTTATGTGTGACAAGACCGTGGTCAGATGCTGCCTGGAACACGGGGGATGACTGGGGCTATAGGCCGGTTGAGTCGTTGGAACGGACAGATGGGAAAAAGAAGAGCTTGAGGGGACGCCTCACTCTGACGGCCCCTAGCAATCCCTATTCTGTTTGTAATCAATGGAACCCGTCGGGTTCAAGTGGGTGTCTTATTTTGAACTTAGAGAACCCCCAGAAAGGGGACCTGGAAAGATATGTCCTCAGAATGTAAGTTTATTCCTTCAATGGGGCGAACCCAAGACTGGGTTGGATAGACCTCAAACATATAAGTAGTCAAGTCGTTACGGCCTTACCTACAGCCACAGGGGTTACCACCACTCTCAAACTCATGAACAGAGCCATACAGGAGGTTCTACCCTTACCAGGTCTCACCTTTGAAGACCTACTCGTAGATCTAACTGGCACAAATGTAAGACGCAATATGTGGTTAGAATGGGTCAAATATATCACCAAGAGTTATAACAAAACTGAAGGAATGGTAGAGATCTCAAGAATTTTACCAGTTCCAAGTTTTGCAGTTCTTTCTACAGAAGAAATGCAGAATCACACCAATGGCTTATTTGACTCTTTTTGGATTTGTGGGGATATGAAAATCAGAGCAGTTCTCCCTAGTAAATGGAAAGGCCAGTACACTCTGGCAAAGGCCCTTATGCCATTCACTATAATTCCCTATGACCCACCTGTGCACGCCAGCCGTAGGAGATGAGAAGCCAAAGCTCCAAAGCTCCAGGAGTGTACATTGATGCCATAGGTGTGCTAAGGGGGTTTCCAAACGAATTTAAAGCCAGAGATCAAGTAGCTGCAGGATGGGAATCTTTGATACCCAGGGTTACTATAAACAAAAACGTAAACTGGATTAACTACTTGTACTACAATCAGCGAGGTTTGTTAACTAAACCAGAGATGCTCTGTCAGGACTTGCGGTACAGCTAGGTCCTACTGCAAAAATGACTCTCCAGAACCATTTGGCCCTAGATATGCTGTTAGCAGAAAAAGGAGGAGTCTGTGGAATGTTTGTGGAAGATTATTTTAGCTGGACAAAACAATGGACAACCTAGTTAACTCAGATAGGCATTGCTATAGGTGCAGTTCTCTTGATTATGTTTGTTATTGCTATATGTATTATTCCTTGTATTAAGAAGGCTATATTCAAGACTTTAGACTCAGCAACAGAAGCAGTATTCCCTATTCTTCTTGGGGATGATGAATTTTACGGATATGAGACCCCAACTGAAGATCTGCCTATAAAACTCAGAACATCTCCAAGTTACAAAACAAACCACCTGGAGTAGGGAAAAATGGTTACCACACCCAGATAAGTCAAAGGGTAGTGACCCATAAGGGGTTGCTGGTCTCAAACTGGTGAAAATTCTTAACACCCTCTTCCCCTGGGTGATGGTAACTTGTAGAAACTTGTGTGAACATGTGAAAACATCAGTCTTTAGGGGGGATTGTTAGGGCAGATGTACATCTTTTTATAATTTGCTAAGGAGAAAATACTGAGTTTCCCCATGTTCAGCCACGCCTGGACGCTTATCCTGGTTGTCATGGCACATAGCGTTACAGACAGTGCCTTATTATCCTTAAGCTATGCAATTTAAGATGGTGCCTACATCCTGGATTAACTCTCAGAGATCCATGTGCAATGTTCTACACTGTAACAGAAGTCAGCCAATGGGAAATGTCCACATGTATGAAGAGAAACAATAGAGCCTATGCTGATTGGACTATTACTGTATAACCACTCCTACTTGCCTTTGTTTATAAATACTTCTGTGTAATAAAGGAAGTCTGGAGTCTCGTGGCGCAGAGCACGAGTGAAGGTCTTCAAACTGACATTGAGTGTCTGTTTTCAGTTCTTCCTTGTGCACACATGCTATATTAAATCAGATACAGGCAATTGGACCCTGAGAGGACCACTAGAGTCCCTCTTAACACTGCCAATATAGGCAGACCACGCAGCTGCTATGGGGCCCGCGGCACAGGGTGCCTGGAGGGCATGGAAGCCCCACCCCCTACACATCCAGTTTTTTAATAATTAATTAGTTAATGTAGGGCATTGAGGTGGCCTGCGGCCCGCCCACTTGTATTCCGTTATGCTCAGAACCCCCCTTCCCCGCACACACACACTCTGTAGGTCCACTCACCCTGCAGTTCAGGGATTGATAGTGATTCTTCATGGGCTAAAGGACCTTCCTGACGTCATCTGCCCATGTGACCAACAGGGGAGGAGCTAGAGGAGCAGAGAGCTGTGTTGCTGTGTGTACAGAGAGGAGCCATGCTGGAGTTTGGGGAGGCCTAGCTGTGTGTGTCTTTCCCTGTTTGTGTCCCTGTGTGTCTGTCTGTCCCTATGTGTCTGTCCCTGTGTCACTGTGTTTGTCCCTATCCCTGTGTGTGTGTGTGTGTGTGTCTGCCCCTGTCACTGGGTGTCCCTGTGTCCCTGTCTGTGTGTATCTGTCACTGTGTGTGTCACTGTCCGTGTGTGTTTTTCGCTGTCCCGGTGTGTCCCTGCCGCTGTGTGAGTCTGTCGCCGTGTGTCCCTGTCCCTGTGTGTACGTGTGTCCCTGTGTGTGTCTGTCCTCCTGTGTGTCTTTCCCTCTGTGTATACCTCCCAACTTTTAAAAATTACAAAGTGCAATGTGTGCGGTGCGCATCACAGCAGTTTTTTTCATACTAGACCATGCCTCTAACTCCACCCAAAGCATAATTACTGGAGCCCCTGCGGCAATTTTTTTATTGCACATCAATGTCTATTTAAATATTAGCTCATAAATCTTCAGATTATAGATATTTTAAGGTCCAAATTGCACCAAAGAATGAAGTTCTGGTCTAATATACAGGTAGAAACCATACAGACAGTTTAGTAAGGAGCAATTTAGTAAATTTATTAATGCACATTTATGCATTAATTCTCCAGTTCAAAAAGAGGGACATTTAAGGAGCAAAGAGGGACAGAGGGACTTGGGTCAAAAAGAGGGATTGTCCCTCCAAAAGAGGGACACTTGGGAGGTATGCTCTGTGTGTGTGCAGCTGCATCAGGACTTTCTGTGTGGGGCAAGAAGAAGAAGATGGAAGAGGAGGCAGCGCCGCCAGCATGGAGTCCCATGGGAGAGGTACAGGGAGGCACACTAAGGACGCAGGTAACACTACCACATGATCTACACTAGTGATATCTGTAGTTTTACATAGGACTGCAGGTAACACTACCAAATAATTATCAGCACTAGTGTTATCTGTGGTTTTACATAGGACTGCAGGTAACACTACTACATTATCAGCACTAGTGTTATCTGTGGTTTTACATAGGACTGCAGTCAACACTCCAAATTGGAAAAAAAATGCAATTCCGCCACCGTATTTCGGGTTTTGTTCCTACGGCGTTCCCTTTGCAGCACATAGGGGTATGGCGGGGAGGAGCCAGGGCAGGAGGTGGGATGGGTCAGGGGTGGGAACTGGGTGGAGTTAGGGGGCCCAATTCATATTCTTGCTGTGGGGCCCAATGATTTCTATGTATGCCCCTGCTCTGTTTATATGTATTGGTATGGGTTCTGGTCGAGTCACAGCTTGCAGCCTTAATGCTATTTTTCAAAAATTAAGTTACTTTACCGGAATACTCCTTTAATGGTAGGCACTTTGCATTTGGTCTCTATTATATAAGCCCAGGGCCAAGACTACAGGTAGGCAAGGGTAGGCACCTGCCTAGGGCACCATCTCCCTACCCATAATGGTTGCACAATCACGGCCGCACTTGTAGCCGCTCAGCCTCATAGGCCATAGGCTACTAGGCCTGAAGCCTATGAGGCAGTAGAAGGGTGCAAAAAGACACCATTACATCACCGTGACTTCCTGCACAGGGCATTGCATGATCATGTCATGATGAGAACCCACAGTAAGTGGTTGTGGTGATGTCATTGGGACCGCCTGCACCAGGAGGTAGCAGATGGCGGCGGGGGAATGGTAGTGTGGTAAGTGACCTTTTTTTTTTTTTACACTGAAGTCACAGCTACTGGACTCACCAAAAGAAGCATTATATATAACTGGCAATATATTGTGGAGAACATTATACATAACTGGCACTAACAGGGTCACTCTCCCAAAAAACGTATGGAAAATTATCAAAAGGTTGTATGTATCTCAAAATGGTATCAATAAAAACTGCAGATCACTCTGCAAAAAATCGACATCTCTGTTGACAGAAAAAAACAAAAAGAGTTATGGATGTCAGAGTATGGAGGCACAAAGTAATTTTTTAAATTTTAAAATGTAGTAAAACATAAAAACTGTTAAGAGCTCTCCCAGCCAAATATCTTTTTAGCATGTTGCTGAAAGAGTTGTCATAATGACCTGTCTAGTTGTGGCAGGTTGACCTGTCAGTGACACTGATAGTCAAACCAATGAGGGTTCTGATTCTGTGCCCAGTCCTAGAGCTAGACAGGGGCTTCCTATGCACGTTGCCTGTGTTTGTTTTCTGGGGTCTATATTGTGTGACTTACTATGGACCTCTCTGGTTATCTGACTTCTGGCTTGTTTTTGGATTATTCCTGTGGCTGCAGTTTCTGCTTTCATCTCCTAGCACTGACCCTGGCTTGTCTCTGAATTTACCCTTTGTTTACTACATTCATTCTGTGTGTCTCTTCTGGGTTTTTTTTTGTTTTTCTTACCCCAATTGCTTACTCCTCTTTTTTCATTCCTGAATATTCTAGAAGGTCTGTTGCTATTGTTCCTGCATTAGTATTCTGTTATCAGCTTTACATTAAGTAGGCAAATTATGCATAACCCTTGCTTAAAAAAAGCAAAATTGCTGAAGCATTAACAAATTAGACTGCACCCTAAGGGTTTAAAATGCCACATAATATGTAGATGTTAGTCACAGACTGAGGATGCTGCCACATGTTCAAGTTTTTTTTAATGCAGTTTTTGAAGCCAAAATCAGGTGTGGATAAAAAAAGAGAGAGTATTAAAGGGGTTGTCTAGGCTTTTTAATATTGATGACCTATTCTCAGGATAGGCCATCAATATCAGAAAGGCGGGGATCCAACACCCCGCCAATCAGCTGTATGGGGAGATGGTGTGCAGTGCAGTTTCCCTTCTCTCTTCTTGTCCACTGCTATTTGCCTAAGGCAAAGCAGCAGCAGCAGCAGGCAGGGACAAGGGAGATGGCATGTGCGCACACCATTTCCTGCTACAGCTGATCAGACAGGCTGTCAGACAATCTGATATTGATGACCTATCCTGAAGACAGGTCATCAATATTAAAAAGCCCGGACAACCTCTTTAGGGCCCTTGCACACGACCGTATGCACTCCAAGATATACGGTCCGTGAGCGGGCCATATGTCCCGGAGCAGCATTGATCGTGCGCACGGGAGCGCACAGCATCATAGATGACAATGATGCTGTGCACGTTGGGCCACCTGTGGGACTATTGTCCCACACTCAAATGATCTTATGTGACAAAGGCCATATAGATGCTCTAAAGAGAATGATCTGTTGTGTTTTTTTCATTTTTCGGTTCTTCTGATGGATCAGAAGAACAGTAAAGAAAGACCAAACAGGGACACTAGTGTCCCTAGAACAGACTGGTGAGGGTGGTAAAAGCATGAGAAGTCAACACAGTGGCCCAGTCATAGAGTGGTGAGAATGGCAACAGCATGAGGAGTCAACACAGTGGCCCAGTCAAGTGTGTGGCATCAGGCGTGTGGCAGCATCAGAATAATGAATGAAGCACTGGACCAGAATTAACAGGCCATTTTTCACAATGTTATGGTGTGGCAGCACACTGTAGTTAGAACATTACTGACAGAATTATCTATTCTGATGCATCAGGCACTGATGTGCGGCAATTCTCGCTGATACACACCTGATTTATCAATATGAAGTTTAATCTCTCAACATTTTTTGCAACTGGCCAGGGCAAACCTGGCCAGTTGCGGCCACAATTCAAGTTTGGATGCCCAGTAGTCCAGGGAATCTTGGTTCTGGGGAGACAGGGTGCACTCCAAGTATGCCACCACCTGCTGATTCGAGTTCTGCTCCATGTCTTACTGATCCTGGCTGGTTTCTTAAGTAGGTGGGTGAGGAAACTTGCTCTCCAGCAGTCATGGAAGTGGAAAGTGAGTGAAGAGGGTTCCCCTGGTCAGACCTGAGGATGGGCAATGGCGCAGATACACTACTCACAAAAGGTTAGGGAGATTTGGATTTTGGGTGAAATTTATGTAAAAAGTTCAAACTACAGTGATATTATATCATGAAAGTAGGGTATTTAAGTAGAAGCACGCAATGGTGATTTCCTCATCTCATACAATTTATTGAAACAAAATCCAAGAACAGTGGTGGGTATACCCCTACAAAAATGTCAATGTCTCAATAACTTGTCATCATGTGGCCTTAAGCATTAATTGCAGATTGACAACGTCTCATGCTGTTTACAAGTCGACTTATTGTCTGCTGAGGCTTGGCATCCCACTCTTCTTGAAGGGCAGCCCTCAGGTCACTGAGGTTCTGGGGTACAGAGTTACGAGCCACTACATGGTGACTCAGCTGATCCCATAGGCTTTCCATGGGATTTAGCTCTGGAGAATGTGCAGGCCACTTCATTTGTGGTACCCCAATTTCTTTACTTCAAATGGTAAAATCCATCAGGAGTACAGTATATTTCTACGCGTTTCGGACCGTACAATTTTGGTCCTTACTCCTGTACTCCTGATGAATTTTACCGCTTGAAATAAAGAAGCTGCTATTTAAGGAGCTGAACTTTTTTCTTCATTTTCATGGGATATATTCCTGTGTTCCTGCTTCAGAGGACTTAAGTGCAGGTGAGCGCTGCAAGTGGACGTTGTTTTGTATCATACTTGGAGGACAAACATTATGTTTGTCTTGTATGTTGTTTTTACTATTGTCATATCGATCCTGAAGAAAGGGGATTTGTCTGTTAACCATTCACGGAAAATGGTGCACTACAATGGTAAATGCAATTGACAATATATGGCAAAATCCTCACACGGATATTAAAATGAGTCTTTCGCCAATATATTCTTGTATCAAAAACATACCGGAGTCTGCGCACCATGTCAAGGTATCTCAAAGTGGCACGGAACCTACCTATACTGTATGGACAATTGTGGATAGGGGCATAAAGTCCGACACACAGCGACCAACTCCTAGTTATCTCCAGTGTGAAATCACACATACAATGATGGCAGGGACGAGGCTGTGAGTCCCACCTATCCCTAACTCATGTGACGCAGGGTGCACAGGTGCACCTGAATGTTACCCATAGATCAGAATCAAGGTACATTGAAACCTGGAGTTGTCACACCTCTGGGGTGCGAAGGCTCCGGTATATTCTTGATACAGTGCCTTGCGAAAGTATTCAGCCCCCTGGAACTTTTCATCTTTTGCCACATTTCAGGCTTCAAACTAAAAGATATAACATTTTAAATTTTTATTGAAGAATCAACAAGTGGGTCACAATTGTGAAGTGGAACGAAATTTATTGGAACATTTAAACTTTTTTCTAATAATAAAACTGAAAAGTTGGGCGTGCAAAATTATTTGGCCCATTTACTTTCAGTTCATTGAGGATCTCTGAAGGATCCAATGTTGGCCTAAATGACTGATGAAGATAAATAGAATCCACCTGTGTGTAATCAAGTCTCCGTATAAATGCACCTGCTCTGTGATAGTCTCAGGGTTCTGCTTAACCACTTCACGTCCGTCCATTGACTATAAACGTCCGTGAAGTGGTTGTTTATTTCTGAATAGACGTTTCTGAACGTCCATTCAGAAATAGCAGCTGCACGCTAATCGTGCAGCTGCACAGTGGGGTACCTGCTGTCAGTGAGAAGGCAGGGACCGTTCCCAGTGGTCCCTGCCTTGTAGATCGCTGTATACACAGCGCTCACCGAGCCCTGTGTATATAGAGCAGGAAGCGCTATTGCGCTTCCTGTTCCGGCCCGGCGGTCACATGATCGCCGGGGCCGGGAGCGTGCAGGAGCTGCCAGGTCTCTCATAGACCCATAGACTCATAGAGTATTATGCTGTACAGCCTCTCTGGGGATGTATTTCCCCTGTAACTGGGGCTACTATGTCAGCCCCAGTTACAGGAGAAATCAAGTGTAAAAAAAAATAAATAAGTGAAGTTAAATGTCCCCCTGAGGTCTTGTATGACCTTATGGGGGACACAAAGTGTAAAATAAAAAATAAAAAAATCACATATAAAAAAAAAAATTTCCCCCCAAATATGTCATTAAAAAAATGTTACAAATAAAAATAAATAAATAAAATAGACATATTTGGTATCACGGCGTTCGAAACGACAGGCTCTATAAAAATATCACATGATCTACCCCATCAAGTGAACTGCGTAAAAAAAATCTAATAAAAATTATGCCAAAACAGCTTTTTTTTGTCGCCTCACCTACCAAAAAACATAATATCAAACAATCAAAAAGTCGTATGCATCCCAAAATTATAGCAATAAAAACGTCACCTCATCCCGCAAAAAATGAGCCCCCACACAAGATCATAGCCCAAAAAATGAAAAAAATGGCTCTTAAAAAATTGCAACACAAAAACATGATTTTTTTTTCTAAAAATGCTCTTATTGTGTAAAACGCAAAAAAAAAAAAAAATCGACATATTTGGTATTGTTGCGTCCGTAACAACTGGCTCTACAAAAATATCACATGATCTACCCCATCAAGTGTACGGTGTAAAATAAAAAAAATAGAAAAATGCCGCTAAACTGCTTTTTTTTTAGTTAACCTTCCAAAAATTAGATTAAAAAGTGATCAGAAAGGCAGATGTACCCCAAAATGGTGCCAATAATAAGCACAGCTTGTCCCGCAAAAAATAAGACCTCACGCAGCTCAGTCCACAAAAAATTAAAAAGTTATCACTCTTACAAACCATGACAAAAAATTTCAAGTTAGAAAATGCAGATGCTGCTCCTCCCCTTCTGAGCCCTGGCGTATCCCCAAATAACAGATTACAACCAAATGTGGGGTGTTTCTGCAAACTGCAGAATTAGGGTAATAAATATTGAGTTTTGTTTTGTTGTTAACCTTTGATGTGTTACAGGAAAAAAATAAATTAAAATGGAAAATCTGCAAAAAAAGTTAAATTTTGAAATTTCACATTATTTTGCTTTAATTCCTGTGGAATACTTAAAGGGTTAACAACATTTCTAAAACCAGTTTTGAATAGTTTGAGGGGTGTAGTTTCTAAAATGGGGTAATTTATGGGTGTTTTTTATTATGTAAGCCTCACAAACTGACTTCAGAACTGAACTGGTCCTTAAAAAAGTTGATTTTGCAAATTTGCAAAAATTGCGTCTAAAATTCTAAACCTTCTACTGTCCTAAAAAAATAAAATGACACTACCAAAATGATGCCAACATAAAGTAGACATATGGGGAATGTAAATTAAAAAGGATTTTATGGGGTATCACTATCTGTCTTAAAAGCAGAGAGATTCAAATTTAGAAAACAGTGAATTTTTTCAAATTTTCATTAACTTTTGGATTTTTTTATAAATAAAATTAAAACTTATCGACTCAAATTTACCATTAACTTGAAGTACAATGTGTCACGAGAAAACAATCTCAGAATCGCTTGGATAAGTAAAAGCGTTCCAAAGTTATTACCACATGAAGTCACACATGTCAGATTTGCAAAATTAGGCCTGGTCAGGAAGGGGGTAAATGGTCCGGATGGGAAGTGGTTAAAGCACAGAGAGCATCATGAAGACCAAGGAACACACCAGGCAGGTCCGCGATACTGTTATGGAGAAGTTTAAAGCCGGATTTGGATACTAAAAGATTTCCCAAGCTTTAAACATCCCAAGGAGCACTGTGCAAGCGATCATATTGAAATGGAAGGAGTATCAGACCACTGCAAATCTACCAAGACCCGGCCGTCCCTCTAAACTTTCATCTCAAACAAGGAGAAGACTGATCAGAGATGCAGCCAAGAGGCCCATGATCACTTTGGATGAACTGCAGAGATCTACAGCTAAGGTGGGAGAGTCTGTCCATAGGATAACAATCAGTCGAACACTTCACAAATCTGGCCTTTATGGAAGAGTGGCAAGAAGAAAGCCATTTCTCAAAGATATCCATAAAAAGTCTCGTTTACAGTTTGCCACAAGCCATCTGGGAGACACACCAAACATGTGGAAGAAGGTGCTGTGGTCAGATGAAACCAAAATCCAACTTTTTGGAAACAATGCAAAACGATATGTTTGGCGTAAAAGCAACACAGCTCATCACCCTGAACACACCATCCCCACTGTCAAACATGGTGGTGGCAGCATTATGGTTTGGGCCTGCTTTTCATCAGCAGGGACAGAGAAGATGGTTAAAATTGATGGGAAGATGGATGGAGCCAAATACAGGACCATTCTGGATGAAAACCTGTTGGAGTCTGCAAAAGACCTGAGACTAGGACGGAGATTTATCTTCCAACAAGACAATGATCCCAAACATAAAGCAAAATCTACAATGGAATGGTTCAAAAATAAACGTATCCAGGTCTTAGAATGGCCAAGTCAGAGTCCAGACCTGAATCCAATTGAGAATATGTGGAAAGAGCTGAAAACTGCTGTTCACAAACGCTCTCCATCCAACCTCAAAGCGCTCAAGCTGTTTTGCAAGGAAGAATGGGCAAGAATTTCAGTCTCTAGATGTGTAAAACTGATAGAGACATACCCCAAGCGACTTGCAGCTGTAATCGCAGCAAAAGGTGGCGCAACAAATTATTAATGCAAGGGGGCCGAATAATTTTGCAAGCCCCACTTTTCACTTTTATTATTACAAAAAAAGTTTAAATGATCCAATACATTTTGTTCCACTTCACAATTGTGACCCACTTGTTGTTGATTCTTCACCAAAAATTTAAAATGTTATATCTTTTTGTTTGAAGCCTGAAATGTGGCAAAAGAATATATTGGCGAAAGTCTCATTTTAATATCATTGTGAGAGTTTAGCCATATATTGTCAATTGCATTTACCATTGTAGTGCACCATTGCCGTGAATTGTTGTTTTATATAGTTTGTAATATCCGCACATTTGGCTATACTGTGTAGGATGTGTTTGTGGTACACGTGGTCCGCTGCAGGCATCCTCCACTGTATGCATTTTTGCTTGGGATTACTGTTAGCTACAGATCACACGTGCAGGATTTGCTCCGCCGGTTAGAAACGTGCAACAACATATGGGGTTTCCAGCATTTTCTGACATTTAAGACCACATTTTTCTGTGATTTTGGATTTGTCTGTTTATCCACAAAATGTGTTGAGCTTATTAATAAAGACTATTGATGAAGATGGTGCGGTTTGAAGCTGACATCAATTTTTAACATTCTACAAACGACCTCGGTGGGGGAGGTGGACCTGTTGGTGTCTTGAGTCTATCCTTCGGTCCCCTTCCCAGTGAAGTAAGTCCATAACCAATTTATTAAATATGCTGTATTTTTAAATATTACAGTACAAACCCTTTTCTTTTAAAAATTAACTTTTATCGTATTAATTTCTATTATATGCTTGTCAACTACATATGCTGAAGGAAACACTTCCTGATCACTTACACTACTACTGGCAATTAGAATAATATTGTAAGCTACGTGATTTGTGTATCTATTATATAGACTCAGTGGGACCTGGCGCTTGTTATTTTTCTCCCTTTCCTTCTTTTTGGAGGGATTCTTCCCTTTGGAAGTTAACCCATCTGACTATTTGTGATTATTCTTGGACACTGGTTCCATGTAACGGAGCTGCCTTATGCACTATGGTCTTACTTTACTTTACATATTTTTCAATACCGTTCCATTGTACACTACTTCTGGTCTCAATAATAAGGGAGAACACCAATAAGGTTGGTTTATCTCCCCCCCTTCCCCCTTAGACTATCCAGTTATTTCATTTTTGGAGAAGACTTTCTTCCCAAAATCTTGAAATATAATCCTCTATCTTTTTTCTTTTTAACAACATGGACACATGGACCCAATAACATTTAAATTGCAACACTTATTCACCCCAATTTGAGAATCAAGGCCTAAAGGAATTAGGTATCTATAAAACCAAAGGGGCACTTCAATAACAGTAATATTACACTACTTATTCATACCAATTTGGGAATCAAGGTGTAATAGATCTACGTATGTATTAAACAAGGATGACACCTCAAATATTAGTTAAATTACACTACTTATTCATTCCAATTTGAGAATCAAAGTGTACTAGATCTGCTTACCTATTAAACAAGGTGGACACCCCAATAAATTGAAAATTAAGGCCTAATGAAATTGCTTATCTATTTAACAAACAAAGCACCCCAATAACAGTTAAATTACACAGATTATTCACGCCAATTTGAGAATCAAGGTCTAATGGAATTACATACTATAAAACTAGGTGATCACCCCAATAACAGTAAAAGTGTGCAGTTCAGAGGAAGAGGTGGTGGTCATGCAGCACTGGCCACACAGCAAAAGAGAGAACAGGGTGCAAAACAGTGGACAGTCCTAGACAGTACTCCTGCTATTGCCCACTGTGCTGAGGGACAGAGCACACCAAAGCCAGCTCAAAGGAGTTCCCTGGCATAGCAGTTCTTTAGGCAATGTGCTGAAATACAAGACACTGGTGGTTTGCACGCTGTGCAGTCAGAGCCTGAATCTAGGCATAAATGTTCTAAACCTGAGCACCACCTGCATGACCAGGCATCTAACTGCAAAGCACAGTGGAGTAGACACCTGAGAAACCAGGAAAGATCTGAGAAACCATGAAAGATCTGAGGCTCCTCCTGCTCCCTCTTCTGCTGCAGTCTCAGCCTCTTCCTCCCCCTCTGGAGCCACAGGGCCTCTGGGCACCCTGCAAAAAGAGGATGTGACAGCAACACCACCAGTGTCACTGACAGGGGCGTTGCTAGGGTCTCAAAAGATCCGGGGCCCAGGCCCCAATTAATATGGCCCAATTCTCTATGTTGACCCTCGTCCCAACCCTGCTATACAGGAGAACAACTCACATCCAGTGCCTCCCAGGTGACGTCTTCTGTGATGTAGATCTTCTCTGTCATCATCTTCTCCATTCGGCCTGGACAATTTCTCTCAGCCGTCTCGCCTCTGCAGTGTGAGACACACAGACTTCTTAGCTTCCTCACATTTCTATCATCATCCCCCAACCTCGGGTCCCCACAGTCTTATCCTGATGCTCGCTGTGCCCCCCAAAACCTCCAAATACTATCCTGGAGAAATAATAGTGCCCCCCATAGTAATAGTCCTACCAGTAGTAATTCCCTCATTACTAACACTGCACCCTATAGTGACCCCAGCACTGATAATGCTCCCCAAGATTGTCCCCAATAATAGAAGAGTCCTCCAGTATTAATAATGCCCTCACAGAGCCCCCAGTAGTAATAAGTCTCCCTATTGTCCCCCCAGTGGTAATAAAGCTCCGTACAGACCCCTCAGTAGTAATAATGCCCCCCATAGTGTTCGTAGCAGAAATAAGGCGGATCTATAAGTCCCTCCTATAGAGCCCCTAGTAGTAATAAGAACGCCTAATGTCCCCTGGATTTATAATACCCCTACAGTGTCCCCAGTATTTATATCGCTCCCCCTACTGTTATAATGCTCGCCCTGAAGTGCCCGCTGTAGTTATATTCCTCCCTTTAGTGTCCTCAGAAATTATAATTCCTCAGCCCCTCCACCATACAGTCCCATTTAAATAAAGCTATTTCCCTCCTGTGTAAATCACACCATCTCTCCAGCCCCCTCCAATATACAGTCCCATGTAAATAACATCCCTCTCTATCTACAGCCCCCTCCAAATACAGTCCCATGTAAATAACATCATTCCCACCCATAGCCGTCAACATACAGTCCTATGTAAATATCACTCCCTCCGACAGCCGCCTTCAACATACAGTCCCATGTAAATAACATTACTTCCTTCCCACAGCCACCTCCAACATGCAGTCCCATGTAAATAACATCACTCCACCCCACAGTCCCATGTAAATAAGGCTACTTTCACACCAGTGTTTTTGCTGGATCCATCATGAGACAAAACTGGGACAATGCATTAGGACAAAACTGATCAGTTTTGGACCGTTTATGAAAGCCTGTGACTGATCTCACAAACGGATCCTTACAACGCAAGTGTGAAAGTAGCCTAATGCTAGTTACACACCTGCGGCAGGGGACTCCGGCAGGCTGTTCCAGCGGGTGAACAGCCCGCCAGATCTGTGCTCCCGCAGGTGTACGAAGGGGGCCGGAGCGTAGTGCTGTACTTTTGTTCCGGCCGCCTCTCGGCAGGGTTTGCCGTGCTGCGGCCGGATCCATGGCCGCCCCCATTACAGTGAATGGGGCCGAAGCGTGGTTCCGGCCCCACACGTGCACCTGCAGCAGCACGGATCCGGCGGGCTGTTCACCCGTCGGAACAGTCTGCCGGAGTCCCATGCCGCAGGTGTGAAAGTACCAGAACCCTACCCAAGTCACCTCCAACACACAGTCCCATGATAAAATCCCTCCCTTCTCCCCTAACATACAGTCCCAGTTAAATAACCACAACTCCCAGCATCCTTCTTGCTTCTTCCTTCACTTACCTCTTCTGATGTAGCAGAGCTCACTGCAGCTTCTTCCCCACAATTCTCCTCTTCAGTTTAGAAGACAGGGGTTGGAAAGGACCTGCGATGATGTCACAGTCATGTGACCAGTGCAGGATTGGACGGCACTCATCACATGACCTGTGATGTCATCACAGGTCCTATATATCTTGCAGTGTGTTAGATTCAATTGTACTGCTGTCCTGAGGACGGCAATACAATTGTATCTGTCTAACAGGCAGGACATTCGGGGCCTGAGAGAAAACATCAGGGGCCCAGGCCCCGAATGTTTTAGCCTAGCAATGCCTCTGGTCACTGAGCATCTCCACACTGTCCCATGGAAGCATTCAGCTGTCCATCCACCAAACACTGGAGAGAAAGATGAAGTACCTCCTACCCACCCTCGAGCCCTGGTCCTGAATGCCAGAATTTCAAAATTCATGGTCTTTGAAATTCTGCCATTCCATCTAGTGGAGATATACCATTTTAAAAATAGTAGAGAATTATACCGGCTGCAACCAGCCATTGTTATACTCTAGCTAAGTTTCTGCGTTCTGTTTGCCATTGCCATGTTTTGAGGCTTCCCCAAACAATAAAAAAAATGAAAGAAAGAAAAAAAAATCAAATAAAAAAAAAACATGTTGGCTACTTCCTCCACCTACACTGCCACGTCCACCTCATCCACTTGGACTTCCACCTCCTGGCCCAAGATTATTATTTCTTATATTGGCAGAGTAGAGAAGAATACCGGCCGCTCCGCAAAAAATGGCTATAGGTCGTACACAAAATTAACCCCTTCATGACATATGACGTAATAGTACGTCATAGTGGCAGGTGACTTGCTGCAATTTGACATACTATTACGTCATGGTGATCAGTCACTGATAGCCGGGCCCCTGCTGTATCACTGGCATCACTGTAAAAGCCAATTCTAGCGGATTAACCTCTTCTATGCCACGGTCAGATCTGACCACGGCATAGATGGTGTTTGTGGCGGGTGAGGGATCACATCGGGTCCCGGGTCCCTACGCTGTGGTGACGGGTACCCGATAGTGAGAATACAGCCCGATGCCTTGCAGTGACATCGTAACCTGCCTTCTACGGAAGCCTAGGAGATCCGGCCCCAAAAATAGTATTGGCTTCCTCCCCCGCCTCTTTCATCCACACCGCAATGTCCACCTCCTCCGAGTATTATTATTTGGTATATTGGCAGAGTACAGAAGTATACTGGCACCCCAAAAAATGGCTACACAGAATTAACAGACAAAAATAAAAAATTTTAAGGAAAAAAAAACACAAAAACTATGTGGGCTACCTCCTTCACCTCTTCCACCTACACCACCATGTCCATCTCCTCCTCCACTTGGACCTCCACATCCTAGTCCAAGATTATTATTTGTTATATTGTCAGAGTAGAGGAGTATACCGGTCGCACCCCAAAAATGGCTATAGGTCACACACAGAATTAACAGACAAATAATAAAAAAAAACTAAAAAAAAGTGTTAGCTTCTTTCTCTGCCTCTTCCACTTACACCACCATGTCCACTGCCTCCTCAACATCCTACTCCATTTGGACCTCTGCCTCCTGGTTCAAGATTATTATTTTTAATTTTATTTTTATGTATTTTGTTATTTTAATTCATTTCCCTATCCACATTTGTTTGCAAGGCAATTGTGCTCTTACCTCCATTTTGCTTCCTTTTGCAGCCTTTTAGCCCTTTCTATTACTATTTTACAGCTATTTTACAGCCATCAAGTTCGGGTCCCCATTGACTTCAATGGGGTTTGGGTCCAGGGTCAAGTTCAGCTACCCTAACCAAACTTGGAACAAAGTTTGGCCGAATCCGTTGAACCCAAACATCCATGGGTCTGCTCATCCCTAGACCTTTTGCTCTCTTGGGCAACCTGCCATTCATTTTTTAGTTTTGAAGATTCATTAACCCCTTAAAGACCAATCCAGTTTTCACCAAAAGGACTAAGCCAGATTTAGTAAATCTAACATTTTATTTCACGTGGTAATAACTCTGGAATGCTTTTACTTATCCAAGTGATTCTGAGATTGTTTTCTCATTATATATTGAACGTCATGTTAGTACATTTGAGTCAATATGTTTTACCTTTACTTAAAAAAAAATCATTATTTTGTAAATTTGAATTTCTTTGCTTTTAAGATGGACTGTAATACCTCATAAAATAATTATTACGTAACATTCTCCATATGTCTACTTTATGTTGTCATCATTTTGTAAATGTCATTAGAAGGCTTTGAATTTTAGAAGAAAATGTTAAAGAAAATTTCCAAACCCACTTTAAGTACTAATTCAGTTATGAAGTCACTTTTTGGGGCTTACATAGTATTACCCATATTTAAGAACCTACTCCCCGCAAATAATTCAAAACTGATTTTACAAACTTTACTTACTCCTTAGGTGTTCCATGAGATTTAAAGGAAAATTAAGGTGAAATTTCAAAATTTAACTTTTTTTTCAGATTTTTGGTTTTTAGCAATTTTCCTGTAATACATCAGCGCAGTATTGCAACATGATAATGACCCCAAACACACCTCCAAGATGACCAATGCCTTGCTAATGAAACTGAGGGTAAAGGTGCTGTAGTGGCCAAGCATGTCTCCAGACCTAAACCCTATTGAGCATCTGTGGGGCATCCTCAAACGGAAGGTGGAGGAGCACAACATCTCTAAAATCTACCAACTCCGTGATGACATCATGGAAGAGTGGAAATGGAATTCAGTGGCAACCTTTGGTCATCAATATGACCATTTTGGTTTTCCGGTAGCTCCTCCTTGTGGTACTATTTCTCCTGCAGTGCCCTCGGAGAGTGCCATCCATTGTGACCCTTTCCGAATCAGGTGGGAGCAGTTCCATTTCATATTTCTGGTGCTATATGGGATCCTAAAGAAGTTCCTATCCTCATCATAGAAAGTGATTTACAACTTCAGAAAAGCAGAAACTTAAAGGGAGCCTTTCACCTATATAACTAAGAGCACTGCCCCACAGAAGATTGCAGACGCATCCTAGACATACCTGAGTGCACTTTCTGTCTGTATTTCATGTTCAGAAAAAGCGCTTTTATTCTGCTGGAAAGCAGTTCCCAAGTGCCCAGCTCTGCTGCTGCTGCAAACCAGACTGAAGAGGGGAGGGCTGCTTTAGCTTATTTCCAGATGTGCCTTTGTTACAGCAAAAGGTGTTTTCTATCTTCTGAAAATCCAGTTTAATTGGTAGGCAAATGAGCCAGTAAGGTGCCCAAAGGGGCATCATTCTTGCAGGAAGGATGCCAGACACACCTCCTGCTAGTGCCCAAGCCTGCCCTCATGCTGGGAGCAGGGAAAACGGGGGCAGAGTTATGGCTTGAATGTGATGTAAGAGGGGTGGGTGGACACGTTGTGGCAGAAGGCATGCCTGGGCTCCTTCCTGCAAGAGTGACGCCCCTCTGGGCACCTTGCTGGCTAATTTGCATACCAAATAAACTGGATTTTCAAAAGATAGAAAACATCTATTGCTGAAACAAAGCAACATCTGGAAGTAAAGTACTAAGTGCTATTAGGCCATGGCTTTACTTCAATAGCGATTATCCTGGTGACAGATTCACTTTAAATTAATAAATTCAAAGTTTTACTTAAAGAAGAAGTCCCGCAAAAAATTTTATTCTCTGACCTGTTAGAAAGGTGCATGATATAATCTGTAGTGAATGTCATTTTCTTATCAGAGGCTGAAATTGAGAGTTTCCCCTCTCTTCTTATTGTAGCTGGGTCATGTGACCAACTCCCTGACCTCCAACTGACCCAGGACAGCAAGCCAGTCACTTCTCTATTCATTCCTATGAGACTGAAAGTGAGGCTCCCATAGGAATGCATAGAGAATAAGACTTCCTGTCCACACATAAGGTGCTATGTGACTTGGTGGGTCTAATTCCTAGTCACATGATACAGATAAGAAACTTCAGGATGATATAACTCAAAAATTCAGCTACTGGTAAGAAAATGACATTCACTACAGATTACATCATGTACATTTCTAGCAGGACATGGAATAAAAATTTTTGGGGAAGTTCTTTTTTAATCTTTTCTCACTATATACCAATCTGCTCATCTTCTCTTGTGCTATAACATGCTGCCTGCAGATTGCATTTCATGGTGACGATCGGTTCTTTAAAGAACATCTGTCAGCTTAAACAACCCTATTAAACCAGGTATACTGCAAATTAGGGTTGATCATCTTTAAACAATCCCTCAGTATTTGAAATCAGTGACTCCATGTAGAGAAAATTATTGCAAAGGCTAATGAGTTGTTCAGAGTGCCGAGTGGCAAGTCTAGCCCCTAAGAGCACTGCTCCACTATCGTTATTTGCCTTTAGCTACTCGCCTCTCCACCAAAAGTTTCCCACTTTCTATCACGTGTACCCTCCCCCTTATTAGCGCCACTAACCCTTTCGCAATCAGCCCCATACATGTATAGCGCAGGAGCGATGTGCGAACATGGCGCCCGCTCGCACGTTCGGCGGGAGTCATGGCCGGCAAGTCTCTGCTGTTTGAAACAACAGAGACCTGTGACTAATTACCGTGACCGGCAATAATGCCGAAAGCGTTAATTAAAGGCTTTAGATGCCGTGATCAAGTGAGAGCAAGGTATCTAAATGTGCAAAAACCAGGAAGCTCGTGCTTCTGGGCTTCCTACCCAGGCCCCGTGCGGCCAATGGAGGTATCGGTAGTTGCGCTGAACACTATCAGCCTCGCTGACGAGGCAGATAGTGTTCATGATGCAATTCTTATTTTGGCTAACAGATGGCAGGCCAGGATAAGAAATGAGCAATTTCCAAACCAAACCAAACCCCATTTTAAAAATCCCTGATAGCATATAATGAAAAATTGTAAATCATAATTTATAGGCTCAAATATTAGCTTCAAAATCATCACAATTTTTTATAAAAATGTCAAAAAATATATTTAAAAAAGTAGCCTCCTTTCTGTATAATTAAAAAATAAATACCTAAACAACAATAAATATAAACATCATGGGTATCACCGTGACTGAAAACGTCCTTACTATTAAAATATATAAAAAAAATTCCAATATGGCGAATGGCGTAACGGAAAAAGGGTCAAAATTTGCCATTTTTTCATTGCTTCTCTTATCTAGAAAAAAATGTAATAAAACATGATCAAAAAGTCACACACACTCCAAAATGGTATCAATAAAAGCTACGGATTGTCCAGCAAAACATGAGCCCTTACACAGCTCAGTAGACATAATTATAAAAAAAGTTATGGGGGTCAGTATATAGCGATGTAAAAGAAATTTTTTTTAATCAACGTTTAAATTTATTTTTACACTATTTAGACATAAAAAAAACCTATACATATGGGATATCGTTATAATCGTACTGACCCAGAGAATTAGGAGCATGGGTCAGGTTTGCCGCAAACAAAACGCTGTGGGAACAAAACCCATAAAACAGTGGAGGAATTGCGTTTTTTTTTTTCTAATTCCACCCCATTTGGAATTTTTTGACTGCTTCCCACTACATTTTATGCCATAATTAATGGTAGAGTAAAACTTGTCCCGCAAAAAATAAGCTCTCATTCAGCTATTTGAACAGAAATATAAAAAAGTTATGGCTCAAGGAAAATAGGGAAGAAAAAAGAAAATGCAAAAACGAAAAAACCTCCGGTAGTTAAAGGGTTAAAGAAATCTTCTCCAGCCAAGTATGAAAACAGAGTGTCTGAATTGGTAACACTACAAATATCAGTGGAGCTAAACCTAACTGTACTATGCTGACCCCTAGCTTTGCTGGCATGTCATAGGGTACCTACAAGGCAATGGATTCCTGGGGTGGAGGTCGGGGGGTTATTGCAGGGATGCTCAGATTGTGAGTAGACTTGGAACACCTCCAGGCAAACAAAACACACAAAGTGTTAACTCTACTTCCACTAGGCAGGAAAAAAACACCTCAGTAGGACATGCTTGACCTATTAGCCAGTCTGGTCATGCCCATGGTACTACTGGGGAGAACTGCACTCTACTAGATGTGCTAAACTTGTAAATGCACACCACACTAGCAGGGCACTACAATTTACTTTTTCTCTACACGTTTCTGCATTCTAAATCTTACTGAACGTGCCATCAGAACCTAAATACAGTAGCAAGAAAATAATGCTCTGTGCAAAACCAGTAGCACGGCTCAGCTGATGGTGTGTAAGCGCTCAGCCTCCCGACGATGAAATGGCTGTGAATGGACGCCCGAAGCCTGGATTCAGGAGGGCAAGCCCAATCTCTAATGGAAAGAACCAGAACTTTTTAGAGCTTTTTTGGTCAAACCTCCCCCCATGGAACTTGTAATGGGAAACATATTTACCTCCTCCACTGCATTCACTTTGCTCTGGGTCCCACTTTTAAATTTCTCAAATGGATGCGGATCATATATGATGCTGAAGCAAATAACTGGCTGCAGTGGTGATACATCCTCCAAGCAGAATGTGACCATTGATAATCCAGTGGGGTAACCAAAAAGCATTAAAAATCTTTAGTTTTTATAACCTTGAGTAGGAGATATAACTTTCCTGTAAATTCATTTTCTCATATATGTCATCAAATTGTTTTTGAACCATAGACCAGGTGGTTCATAGCTGACAAGTACAATAATACATTATGAATATTACCTTTCCTTGTGCACACATTGTTCCATCCAAAGGAGGACCTTTTTTGGTTTTACAAAAGTAAGGATTATCAGGATGACTACACCAGAGTTGTTTGCAGGGGTCAAATGTGCGAAACTATGGAAAAAGATGAAATGAGAAATTAAATTTCTCAACTATGAATGTAAATTTCACAGTTTACACCAACAGGAATAGTAACATAAGGATATATTTACAATTAGCAGATCTGTTGCAGAAATTTCTGTCACTAATATTCAGTTTGATACATCTAAATGGGTTTGTTTTTGCAGAAAATGAAGGGTCACTCTGATCATTTCAAGGGAGCAGCAGAGGACCTGCAGAGGGTACAGGGCCCCATTCTTGTGATCATGGGGGTTCCAGCGGTAGGACACCCACCGATCTCCTATGGATAAGGGATAACTTTTAGCTACCAGAATACCCCTTTAAATACAGATGATGACATGCAAAATTTGAAAATAAATATCAACAAAACCACTTATCACCACAAAGGCACAAATATGTCTTTTAAAATATTTTGGTATTGGGTGACAATAATGGAACTGCCCTCAACACAAAAGTTTTGTTGTAGTCCAGGGTTTGTTTTTAATTTCCCCTGACCCAGAATTGATACAGCTGGAGAAAGCTATACTCATCTGCACCCTGTTGCTTGTTTCAGTCTTCTGGCTCTGTTCACTAGACTTCCGGTCCATGTCTGTCAACTTCTGCACAGAAGTGGCCATATGCACCAATGTAGCCAGCAAAATGCATCAGAAATGAGGTGTCCCCAAGCGTGTCACGTGCCATATTTCTAACCAGGTCGTGGGTGGAGGGGGGTACGGGGTGTGAAGGGGTTTGGTGCGCAAGCTTGTCTGCGGCCTGCACATGAGCAGAGGAGGGGAAGAGCGGAGAGCAATTCTCCCCCTCCTCTGCACTACTGCACAAAGTCATGGAGTGTTCGAGCACCCTGGGCCCTAAGCAGGTGACTAACTGGCAGCTGGCATGCCCCGCTTTGACTGCCTGCCTAACTTGCTCTTATTACTGCTGCCTGCCATCATGGCCTACCAAGGAGGAGGCAAGAGCGCACTGGAGGAACAGTGCGTCCCAAGGCAAGCTCCTTTGACCGCTGCTGCCACCTGCCTCAGTGCCAAAGACCTCCTGCTCCTGTGAGTCACAAGTGTAAATAGAATGGTTCATACTTTCTGCTGTATCTAAGCCTGTGATGTTATACTGTCTATTGGGCCATATATCTAAACCACTCACACATGATAATATCTAAACCAAAGGTGGACAACCTTTTTTGGTCTCGGGGTCGCATTGTTACATTGCTCTATTTCAAAGGGCCTCAAATAAACAACATGTCGACATGATCCTCGCGGCTCTGGTCCTCTACACTGCCTCCGCTGCCCCCATCTTCTGGTCCCTGCACTATTTACACCTGGCAGTACATGGCCATGGTCACATGCACCTCTCTAGCCAATAGCTAGCTTCAGCGGTGATGTGGCCACAAGCATCACTTCTGAAGCTGTCATTGATAGGAGCGGTGTATGTGACCATGGCCATGCACTGCCACGTGTAAATAGTGCGGGGACCAGAAGATGGGGGCAGCCCAGAGAACCAGAGCAGCCAGAAGCAGGTAAGTATGAATCTTTTGTTTCAGGGGCCATGCTGCAAGAACTTGTTAAAAATCATTTTTACTGGAAAAGTGGCGACATTTCCTTCCATCCTGCCTCCTATTCATAAATCAGCGCTTTCCTTCACTGCAGAGGATGGTGCTCACTGGTTATTACCTTCCCCTGCCAATCCAGTTACAGGTGCCATGTTATAACCAGTAAACACTTTACCTTACTAGCAGCGAAAGCCCTAGTGGTAAAAACTGGTAAAAACCAGTCTGAAAAGGCCTTAATGACCACATGGTGATTCAAACGGTTGTAACTTTTGTTGGGACTACCAAAATAATTTTTCCAACACGTTTTTACGTGACAAATAGGGCCTTATAATTTTTTTTTATTTTTTATTTTTTTGTTTTATTTGGGGGAAACTGTACAAACCATTTTAAAACTATAGCTCCTTATTCTTTAAATATACTGTACAAATAAAATATATTATTATAATTAGTTCCTTTTTTTGTATTGACAGTTTTGTTATATATGTATAGTTTCACATGAATGGGGTGATAATGGAGACGATTTTGGTTGGTGTGGTTGTTTTTTTCTTTTATGTATTTTATTTTTAGCTTTTTTTAAACTTAAAGGGGTTGTCTCACCTGCTTATTTCAGTCCTTGGTGCACGACTCCCGGGGCACTTCCTGAGCTGTAGTGGGGGCGGTGCCTCTGCTTTGAGTGATGAAGCAGGCAAGCGGTGCTTGGATAATATAATCCCACCCCTTGCCTGTACGTGCACACTCCTGAGGCTGCTAGTGTATCAGAATCACTAGCAGTCTCAGTGGAGCAGACCCTGTACAGATCGTGACAACCAATGATAAGAGGTTGCAGCGATCTGTTTCTTACATAAATGCGGAGATTGAGAGATGGCCGGGCACAAGAGATAATGCGCATGCGCGCAGCCCCGTGCACGCACTCGCTCTCTCAATTCCTGGCAACCAGAAAGACTGGCTTATTTCCTTTTGTGTGGAATTGCGGCCACCGCTGCTGCATTGCAGCGGTGGCCGTAACCCCTAGAGACAGGCAGTCTACAAAAAGGAAGAAGAATGAAGATAGTGGGGACCAGAGGCACTACTGCTAATGAAACTACATTAGTAAGTTACTTTACTGAGTGGTATAAAGATAATAAATGTAACTTGATGAGGTGAGACAACCCTTTTAATTTTTTATATATATATCTGCTACATATATCACCCAAGAGGTCATAAAAAGACCTTTGGGGGACACTGACACTTTTTTTTAAATTTTGCATTTTTTCCTTTTTATTTTTTACATTTATTTACATTCTGACACAACCCAAGAAGTTTGCAAGTTTGGCAGATGAGGAGGCTGTCAGTTCAGGGAGAGCACTGCTGCAGCCGGGCACTTCCTTTGCCAGTCAGGGGAATGTCAGTTCCAGTAAGCAGGGGACCAGAAGAACAGGGCAGGCCAGACAGATGCTGGTAGTGGGTGCTCAATTATTAGGGGTACAGAGAGGGCAATCTGTCACAAAGACCAGCATTGTCAAACGGTGTGTTGTCTTCCTGGCGCTCGAATTCCACACATTGCAGATCGGGTTGACAGATTACTGGGAGGGGTTGGAGAAGGTCCAGCAGTCATGGTCCATATCGGAACCAATGACAAAGTTAGAGGTAGGCGGAGCGTCCTTAAAAATGATTTTAGGGATTTAGGTAATAAGCTTAGGGCAAGGACCTCAAAGGTAGTGTTTTCCGAAATACTGCTTGTACCACAAGCCACACAAGAAAGGCAGCGGGAGATTAGGGAAGTAAACAAGTGGCTCAAGAACTGGTGTAGGAAAGAGGGGTCTGGGTTCCTGGAGAACTGGGCCGACTTCTCTGTCGCTATTTTTATTAGCATAAAATAAAAGTTCATTTTATATAAAAATGGGGGCACCAGTACATAAAACAGATATACAGTACAGACCAAAAGTTTGGAATACCATTTCAGGTGACTACCTCTTGAAGCTCTTCAAGAGAATGCCAAGAGTGTGCAAAGCAGTAATTAAAGCAAAAGGTGGCTACTTTGAAGAACCTAGAATATAAGACATATTTTCAGTTGTTTCACACTTTTTTGTTACGTATATAATTCCACATGTGTTAATTCATAATTTTGATGCATCAGTGTGAATCTACAATTTTCATAGTCATGAAAATACAGAAAACTATTTGAATGAGAAGGTGTGTCCAAACTTTTGGTCTGTACTGTATATTTGGAATCAGGTGACATTAGCACATCTCTAATGTCAGCCTGATTCATACCGAAAAAACTGGTGACAGAAACCGTTTAAGGAACAAGAAAAAACCAATGTGGAAAAATAGAACTGTAAAGAAAGCCATAAATGAAAAAAAGAAAGCATTTAAATCATTAAAACAGGAGGGGAGCGAGAAAGCATTGAAAAACTATAAGGAAAAAATAGAATATGTAAAAGACAAATAAAAACAGCCAAACTAGAGACCGAGAGATTAATTGCCCAAGAGAGTAAAACTAACCCTAAAATGTTCTTCAATTATATAAATAGTAAAAAGTATAAACCTGAAGGTGTTGGCCCCTCACAGAATAATGAGGGGGGAGTTGATGAGGAGAAAGCAAAGATACTAAATATTTTTTTCTCCACTGTATTCACTGAGGAAAATAAACTGTCAGATGAAATGCAAAATATAAAAGTAAATTCCCCATTAAAAGTGCCCTGTCTGATCCAGTAAGAAGTGCAGCGTCTTAAAAAGATTAAAATAGACCAATCGCCAGAACCGGATGGCATACACCCCCATATCCTAAGAGAGTTAAGTAATGTCATAGCCAGACCCTTATTTTTGATATTTAAGGACTCTATACTAACAGGGACTGTTCCACAGGATTGGCGCTAGCAAATGTGGTGCCAATATTCAAAAAGGGTCCAAAAACAGAGCCCGGAAACTATAAGCCGGTAAGTTTAACATCTGTCGTGGGTAAACTGTTTGAAGGTTCTCTAAGAGATGCTACCTCAATGAAAATAAGCAAATAACTCCATATCAGCATGGCTTCATGAGGGATCGGTCATGCGAAACTAATTTAATCAGTTTCTATGAGTAGGTAAGTTCTAGACTTGACAGCGGCGAATCAATGGATGTCGTATATCTGGACTTCTCCAAAGCATTTGACACTGTATCGTAAAGAGAATTTGATAGATTTGAGAATGAATAAGCTTACACAGGCTACGTGAATAAATATATTTACTAAGTGATTAAATATAACAAAGAAATCACATACAGGATAATAAAGAGTAAATAAACATCGCTAGCCTATATGGGGTGGAGACTCCGTCGATTATGCTATAACCCATGGTTGTCTACCCCTGTTATAACACATGACCGACACCCCAGGGTGTACAAAAGAAATAGGGCAAGTCATACTCACCTGACATACCTACCTAGAATGGAGGGCCTGGTGGAGTCTGCTGAGACAAGGTGGGTTGCAGAGTTTTAACCTGTTAGCCCCTACTCAAGTGTACATCACGCATGTCTCTGAGATCACTCAGGAATGTGGTCTTATTAGCCCAATGGGGGGGGGGGGTTCTCTCTCTAACCCACTTCATTACAAGGGAAACAAACTATTATACAGAGTATTAAACAGAATTTAAGGTGAGAACCAATCAGTTACTTAAAAATACCCTTACAATACAGACACTGTACCACATAAAAGGTTAGTATATAAAATGAGAATGCTTGGACTTGGGGGAACATGTCTGTATGTGGGTAAGTAACTGGCTCAGTGATAGAAAACAGAGGGTGGTTATTAACGGTACACACTCAGATTGAGTCACTGTTACTAGTGGGGTACCACAGGGTTCAGTATTAGGCCCTATTCTCTTCAACATATTTATTAATGATCTGGTAGAAGGCTTGCACAGTAAAATATAATTTTTTGCAGATGACAATAAACTGTGTAACGTAATTAACACACAAGAGGACAAATGTAAGGTTATGCACATAGGAAAGAATAATGCAAGTCCCCAGTACATACTAAATGGTAAGACTGACATGAAACACTGGGTAAGACTGACATGAAAAAGGAGCTAGGAATTTTAGTGAACAGCAAACTAAGCTGTAGAAACCAGTGTCAGACAGCTGCTGCCAAGGCCAATAAGATAATGGGATGCATCAAAAGGGGCAAAAATGTCTATGATGAGAACATCCTGCCACTTTACAAATCACTAGTCAGACCACACATGGAGTACTGTGTACTGTTCTGGGCTCCTGTGAACAAGGCAGACATAGCAGAGCTGGAAGAGCTCCAGGGGGGTCAGAGGAGGGCAACTGAAGTAATAACTGGAATGGGTGGACTACAGTATGCTGAAAGATTATCAAAATTAGGGTTATTCACTTTAGAAAAAAGACGGCTGAGGGGAGATCTAATAACTATGTATCAATATATCAGGGGTCAGTACAGAGATCTCTCCCATGATCTATTTATCCCCAGGACTTTGACTGTGACGAGGGGACATCCTCTGCGTCTGGAGGAAAGGTTTGTACTCAAACATAGAAGAGGATTCTTTACAGTAAGAGCAGTAAGACTATGGAACTCTCTGCCTGAGGAGGTGGTGATGGTAAGTTCACGAAAAGAGTTCAAGAGGGGCCTGGATGTATTTCTGGAGTGTAATAATATTACAGGTTATAGTTACTAGAGATGGGTTGTTGATCCAGGGAGTTATTCCGATTGCCTGATTGGAGTCGTTAAGGAATTTTTTTCCCCTACAGTGGGGAAAATTGGCTTCTACGTACCTTCCTCTGGATCAGCTTGCAGGATAACAGGCCGAACTGGATGGACAGATGTCTTTTTTCGGCCTTATAAACTATGTTACTATGTATGTTACTATTTGTATTTTATTGTAATATTTTTTTGGCTTATTTTAATTGGCTTATTACTTAAATATATTTTTGACACATATGTCCCCCAAAGTGTCATAAAAAGACTGTTGGGGGACAGTGAACACTCTTATTTTGCACTTTTTCCTTTTTTTTATAGTATTTTGGTAATCATGGTAATTTTCTATTTTTTTGCCACATATTTTTTATATTGTTTCTTTTATTTGTATTTAAATAATTTTTTATTTTGTTTACAAACTTTTTATACTTTTAACTCTTTAACTTATTTTCTTAGATATTTTTTCACATAATTTGTTCTGAAGAGGTCAGTGAAAGACCTTTGGGAGGCAATGAGAGACTTTTTTTTTTTGCATTATTTCCAAAAGGAGCCCAAGTTAAAGGGAAAACCAGCCAGCTTGGGGGGGGGGGCTCTGTAAAAGACAAAGCTGATCAGGGTTTACTGACCCTGCAGCTCTGCGCTCCTCTGCCCCTCAGATGCCCGGCGATCACGTGCAGAGTGCTCATTGAGGAAAAGGCAGCAGCGCTGATTAACCTCTTCTGCCTTTTCCTCTGCTCCCCCGCTCTCGCTAACATCCAGTACCCGTCCTGCTCTTGCTACAGTGCTTTAGAATGGACTGGTGCATATACTGGATACTGGTAGAGAATGGACCAGTGTATATACTGTATATTGCTAAAGAATGGACCAGTGTATATACTGTATACTGCTGGAAAATAGACTAATGTGTATACAGTACACTGCTAGAGAATTGACTGGTGTATATACTGTATACTGCTGGAGAATGGATATCTATATACTGTATATTGCTAGAGAATGGATTGGTGTAAATACTGTATACTGCTGGAGAATGGATATCTATACACTGTATATTGCTAGAGAATGGACAGGTGTATATAATGTATTGTGCTGGAAAATGGACTGGTGTGTATACAGTATACTGCTAGAGAATTGACTGGTGTATATCCTGTATACTGCTAAAGAATGCACTGCTGTATATACCATATACTGCTGGAAAAGGAACTGTTGTGTATACAGTATATTGCTAGAGAATTTACTGGTGTATATATTGTATACTGCTGGAGAATGGACTGATGTGTATACAGTATACTGCTAGAGAATGGACCAGTGTATATACTGTATACTGCTAATAATGGACTGGTGTATATACCGTATACTGCCAGAGAATGGACTGATATATATACAGTATACTGCTAGAGAACTGACTGGTGTATATACTGTATACTGCTAGAGATTTGTTGTACACCAAAATGTGTGACTTATTTAATTCTGCTTTCACCTCTTAAACCTAAAGTGGTTGGACTTAAGTGGGGGCGGCTGCGGCTATGCACGGTCCATCACATTTATTAGAGCTTAGGCCAGAAACTGGCACAATTTATAATGCAAATCCCCGGCAGCTCATAGCTGCCATTGCCTTGCATTTAGCTGCATGGCGTGCTGAAAGAGACAACTAATTTATTGACATGTGTATGCCTCTTAATCTTCCCCATGGTGTTTTGTAGGTTGCTTTGCAGTGTGGCTAAGCATGCATATGTATGGGGGACTTGTGAGGGATACCTGACAGCCTAGGGAGCGTTTGGCCATCAGCCAGCTAAATTTTAGGGACATCAATGGGGAGCAGCACTAAAGTGCCTATGGCAGCATGAACTCTAAATAGGGCCATGCTTGGGGACACATCCCTGCTGAGGCCAGCTATTGGCTCCAGTGGCACACAAGACACCATCCATGCAGAAGTTGACAGATGAGGACCAGAATCGGCAGTTACCATTGGCGGTACCTGGACAACAACTTTAAATTAGAAAACTACTTAAATAGCCATTTCTAACACCCTTGAAGCCACCCTTCTATTTATGTTGCCCACTGGTCTCCTTGAAGCAGGAGAAGCAGAGGGAAAACATTGGAAAAAAAGGTGTTTAACATAAACATGCAATCTAATCATTAGATCATTTTCTGACCAAACATTCCCTTTAAAGGGAGTCCTTCACCTGTTTTTCACCTAAATAACTAACAGCATTGCTCCACAGAAGATTGCATACACATTCCAGACATACCTGTGTGCACTTTGTGTCTGTATTCCATGTCCAGGAAAAGCACTTTTATTCTGCTGGAAAACAGCTCCCAAGTGCCCAGCTGAAAGTGAAACTAAAAACAGCTTTCTCTCCCGACTGGATTTCTAACCGCTATATCTTCTGATATACTGGATATAATGCTGTGATTGCTGTTCTATCATTCCAAAGCTTGGAATTCCTTCAAAGAAGGTTAGGACCATTTTTCTATCTGCTACCAATCCCAAGATATGAGCAGCTAAAACAGCCCTCCCCTCTTCAGTCTGGTTTGCTTTGGGCACTTGCAGCAGCAGAGCTGGGCACTTTGGAGCTGTTTTCCTGCAGAATAAAAGTGCTTTTCCTGGACATGTAATGCAGACACAAAGTGCACACAGGTATGTCTGGGATGTGTATGCAATCTTCTGTGGGGCACTGCTCTTAGTTATGTAGGTGAAAAACAGGTGAAAGTCTCCCTTTAATGCTGCTCCCTTGTGGTTTACACTACAGCTCTGTATGCTCAGATTCACTGACGTCTATAATAAAAATATCAACAGAAAATCAGTGCAATTTAGGATTTCCCTTAAAGAGAAGATAAGATTGTCACATGTCCTGATATTCCCAAGCAGCAAGCTTTTTAATAAAAACAGAGAAAGATTTATCTCAGTTTCACACAAAAACTGAAGGTAATGTGGACATGAAAGAGTTGACTACTAGCATAGTTTCTTGGCTCTATAAAACAAAATTAAAATATAATTTTAAAAGACAATACTTACAGCTGTACACATCATGTAACCAATACCAAAGTCAAAACGGCATTGTTCATTCATAGAATAATGAATTCCAGGCAGCTGAGGAAGTGAAGGCCAGTCATGTGCAAATGGATCATCACGCAGGCAATCGTAAGAACTGGGAAAAGATCACAATAAAAGGAGAATTATATTTATTATTATTCACATTACTTTAAAGGGTTTCCGTGGGACTTTCACAACGATGGCCAATCCTCAGCCAATGTTTGACTGAGAGCTCCACTTTCAAGAACAATGAAGGGGCTATTTATTGATAACATACAATACTCTACAACTACCAACATTAGACCCTATGTGGGTATTGATATAATTAATTGAAGATTCATCACACAGCCTATCACGGCTAAATACCCCACTTGACCCAGATAACCACATAAAATATAACTTTTATTGCTGCCTTTAAAATGCTCAAGGTGTGAGCTCTACCTAACTAATAAAAATGCTGTTGTCAGTGTACTCAGTTGTGTGAATTTACACTGTCATATTTCTCTGGTAATGGGGGTGTGCACTTCTCCCCATTACTGTGACTAACAACGTCACCCACAGAACAACTTTTTCACAGTAAGTTCGCTAATAAAATATCCCTGGTATGCATGACATTAGAAATCTACACATTTACATTTAAATCTGCAAATCATATTGAGGAACTCAAATAAACTGATGTTTCCTTCTTCGGTTTGTAAGACACCATTGTTGATTTGTGGCTGAAACTATAGACCCCCATCATACAGTGCTACCTGTGGATTGTGCTTCATGACCGGAGGAATATCTTGTTGATATGGCTTCGTAGTACCAACAACTGTAAGATCTTTTTCAAGCAAAAAATTGCCCAGTTCAACATTAGTAATTTAATTGTCCATTGTTATGTTTCTAGCAGAATTGTAAATTGCTATAGCAAGTGTGAGAACTTAGATCTTTCTGCACTGGAGCGCCAACTTCTTTTCCACAGTAGATAAGCTCATTCATCCCATAATCATTTACATTATCACACATCCAGAATATTTTCAGTCCATACTCGGCTGGTTAACTAGGCATATATTAAATGAACTTGCAACGTCGTCTTAAGGCTACAAGTTGCTCATCCACTGTTACATTATCACTAGGATTCTCAGGGGTGGGATTAAAATTTTTAACAACAGGTTCCCTACTCAAAGGTGGACATGCGGCATCATGTCACATGTTTACATATACATCACATATATGCAAAACACATACATACACCATATACATGGTACACATACAAAAATAATCCACATATACACTACACACACATACGACCCAACTTTTAAAAAGCCTAAGAAGCGAAACTATTGAATGGAAGGGCTCACCTCCAGCTGCCAGCCGGATCTGTCATTTTAACAACCGGATCTGGAGAACCGGAGGGAACTG
>ONZH01023150.1:0-16811 GCA_900303285.1 Rhinella marina
GTGGAACAACGGCCAGTATTGCAAATACTACTAGTAGATGCTCCAGCTGCAGGCCTTTTGGTACTGCTGCCCTGTGCCACCTTCTCCTTTTTTTTAAAGCTCAAAGTCTGGCTGTTCTCAGAGTCTCAGAACTTCACACACAGTGCTTCTGCTCGTCTCAGCAGTCACAGCAGAAGTGATGCGTCACTGGCTTACCGAGCCTGAGCCAATCAGAGCAAGCCCTGCCCATTAGGTCAGGTGACCGCTTTCTTCCCGGGCTTTTGCGCGCGATAAACGAACTAACAGTAAAAGTTCGCTAATGAATTGAAATCGTACGCAACAGCGTATACAGAAACTTATACGTAGCAATAGCGTATAATTTATAGGACAAACTACGTAGCGAATGCGTACAAAGCCAAAGTGAATCACCTAATATTCGGATTCGCTTCGCAGCTTAATAATCCCAAGATTCGATAGGAATCGACGAATCGATTCGCTCATCTCTACTATATACGTTTACCCACTGCATCTATTATACCTTGTACCTGACGTATCAGTACTCTGTGTGTATACTATGTGTCAGGTGTGAGGTATAAAAAGATGTAGTGTGTACAGATATATGTGGACAGTCATATATTATGGTCACTGTGTTTGAGTTAATGGCCAGTATTGGGGTTAGGGGTCAGTATTGGGGTTAGGTTCCATTTTTAAGGTTAGGAGTAGTATTTGCATAAAGCTACATTCAGACAACCAAAAGTGTTTTGCAGTCCCCAAATTGTGAATCTGCATAACACAAATACTGGCCTTGTGCGTTCCACATTTTGCGGAACGCAGAGTGCCAGCCCTATATAGAAATGCCTATTCTTGCGGAGAATAATAGGACGTATGTTCTATATTTTTTGGGGGGGGAACGGAAGTACGTATGCGGACAGTACATGGTGTGCTGTCCGCATCTTTTGCGGCCCCATTGAAATGAATGGGTCCGCACCCATTCGGCAAAATTGTGGAACGGATTCAGACTTAGAAATATGGTCGTCTGAATGCACCCTTAGGGCCAGTATTGAGATCAGGGTCGGTATCAGTTAGGGGCCAGTACTGGGGTTAGAGGCAGCATTAGGGTACATTCAAACAACCGTATTTCCATTCACTTCAATGGGGCCGCAAATCCGTAGTTCTGTTCCGCAAGCCCCGCAAAAAAAGATAGGGTATGTTTTATTCTTGACCACAATCGCAGACAAGAACAGGCATTTCTATCTTAGGGCTGGGCATGTGTGTTCCACAAAAAGTGGAACACACACGGCCAGTATCGGTGTTTTGTGGATCCGCAATTTGTGGACCTCAAAACACATGGTCATGTGAATGTAGCCTCAGCGTTAGCGGTCATTAGTAGGGTTAGGGGTCAGTATGGCGTAGTATTAGAGATAGGGAAAGTATTAGGGGTCAGTATTAGGGTTAGCAGTCAATATTAAGGTTAGGGACAGGATTATGTGTCAATATTAGGGTTAGGGGTCCAGGGTTAGAGGTCAGTACTAGGGTAGGGGTCAGGGGCCAGTACTAGGGTAGGGGGCCAGTACTAGGGTTAGGGCTGAGACAGGGCCAGTATTAGGGGGTCAGGCAGGGCCAATATTAGGGGTCAGTACTAGGGGGTAAGGTGCGAGTATCAGGGTTAGGGGTCCAAGGTTAGAGGTCAGTACTAGGGTAGGGGTCAGGGGCCAATATAAGAGGTCAGGGGACAGTATTAGTGGTCAGGGGACAGTACTAGGGTTAGGGGTCAGGCATGGACAGTATTAGGGGTCAGGCAGGGCCAGTATTAGGGATCAGAGCTATATTAGGGTTATGGGTCATGCAGGGTCAGTATTGGGGGTCAGGGGCCAGTATTAGGGTTATGGGTAACGCAGGGCCTGTATTGGTGGTCAGTACTAGGTGGGCAGGGGCCAGTATTAGGGTTAGGGTAAGGCAGGGCCAGTATTGGGAGTCAGTAATAGGGAGGCAGGGGCCAGTGCTGCATAAAGAGAGTATAGGGGGAGGGTAGTTTATACTTACCTGTCCCGTCGCGGTCCCACGATGTAGACCCGGCCTCTTCTGGTGGGTCTGCTCCCAAGCAACGTCGCAGGCGGCACGATGATGTCATCCCGCCACCTACATCACATCAGTACGCCGGCCACCGGTAATAGCGGCGCAGGGAACCGGAGGTTCCATTGTCCCGTCGGCGCTGGCTGCCGCAGGCACAATTGTATCTGCATCTAGTGGATGCAGATACAATTGAGTTCAGGAGCCGCGGCGGCCCTGACATCCACCGGCCCAGGAGGCATGTGCCCTCCTGCCCCCCTGCCCAGCCCGCCCCTGGTTAGGAATGGGATCCAGCCCCAAACTATTCCCATGTATCAGAAGTTACAACTGTTCATTAGAGTTAAATGTAATGCCATTATTTAATGATTTTTGTCAGCTGCTGCACCACAGAGGATCCCCTCTCCCCCTTCTCCACCCCAGTGAGAGAGGACCCCACCTGCCCCTCCAACACCACCAGCCCAACTTCCCGAGGTAGAAGGTAGGTAAAATAAAAAGTGTAATGGGTGGACCTTCTGTCTTCAAAATATAAGCAAAATTTATGTTTTATCTTTTGTAGCTCCAACTGTCAGGAAGGAGTTTTCCCCTGGACCATGGGAAGACCACGCAGCAGTGGCATACCGCCAATGTAGGCAGACCACGCTATTGTCTGTACACAAGCTGGCAGGACCTGCTGTTAGTTAAAAGCAAAATGTGGCGCCTGAATCGCCGATATCCAGCCCAGTAGTGACCTCCCCCCTGATGACCTAACCGGGGCTCTCCCAGGAGGACCCAGGCACTGCGTCTGCTGCTGCGCTGGCCAATCAGCATTTAGCAGTGTACAAAGATACTGCTGCCGATTGGCCAGTGTATCGCTGGCAAGCAGCAGGCGCGCGCCCAGCCTGAAGAGATATATGTACCTGAGTGTGGCCGGCCACCTGTCTCAGGCTCAGCATCAGCCACCCCGCCAGGTCCCCATCGCTCTGGTCACTGGAAGTTCCGGCAGCCACTCCAGCCCAGCTGCCAGCCTCAGCAGTGAGTGCACACACTCAGAGGACCTCCAGCCAGGCTCCAGTCCACGACCACACCAAACGGTAGGAACTTAATTGGTTGGAATATATGGGTATTCCTGGGGAGGGCAGCAGCAGGCAGCAGGAGTTTCTGTGGAGTTGAGAGTGGGGGGCACGGGGCACTGTATGCTCATAGAAGACTTAGGACAGTATAACCCCCCCTTAACCATTTTTTTAAGTTTCTTTTGTTTATTATATATTATTTATTATTTGTTCAAAGTTATTATTTATTACTAAAATTATTCTTGTAAAACCTGTGTTTTGACAGTTTTTTTAAACCTTTGAAAGAATGAAATAAATATGTGATGAGCACTCACTCTACATTCGTTTTTATGTGGTGTTAATATAAAGCTTACTGAGACAGTGGATGGATGTATGGCGACGTGTACATGAATTAAATATTAAAAAGGTCTATATTGTTTTAGATATATAATCACAACATTTATTTGTCAATACAATTACCCCAGCGCTGGTACATAAAGAAATATATAAAAAATGGAAAAATGAGGATAAAAATCATATATAAGAAGACATACACTCACCGGCCACTTTATTAGGTACACCATGCTAGTAACGGGTTGGACCCCCTTTTGCCTTCAGAACTGCCTCAATTCTTCGTGGCATAGATTCAACAAGGTGCTGGAAGCATTCCTCAGAGATTTTGGTCCATATTGACATGATGGCATCACACAGTTGCCGCAGATTTGTCGGCTGCACATCCATGATGCGAATCTCCCGTTCCACCACATCCCAAAGATGCTCTATTGGATTGAGATCTGGTGACTGTGGAGGCCATTTGAGTACAGTGAACTCATTGTCATGTTCAAGAAACCAGTCTGAGATGATTCCAGCTTTATGACATGGCGCATTATCCTGCTGAAAGTAGCCATCAGATGTTGGGTACATTGTGGTCATAAAGGGATGGACATGGTCAGCAACAATACTCAGGTAGGCTGTGGCGTTGCAACGATGCCTCAATTGGTACCAAGGGGCCCAAAGAGTGCCAAGAAAATATTCCCCACACCATGACACCACCACCACCAGCTTGAACCGTTGATACAAGGCAGGATGGATCCATGCTTTCATGTTGTTGACGCCAAATTCTGACCCTACCATCCGAATGTCGCAGCAGAAATCGAGACTCATCAGACCAGGCAACGTTTTTCCAATCTTCTACTGTCCAATTTCGATGAGCTTGTGCAAATTGTAGCCTCAGTTTCCTGTTCTTAGCTGAAAGGAGTGGCACCCGGTGTGGTCTTCTGCTGCTGTAGCCCATCTGCCTCAAAGTTCGACGTACTGTGCGTTCAGAGATGCTCTTCTGCCTACCTTGGTTGTAACGGGTGGCAATTTGAGTCACTGTTGCCTTTCTATCAGCTCGAACCAGTCTGCCCATTCTCCTCTGACCTCTGGCATCAACAAGGCATTTCCGCCCACAGAACTGCCGCTCACTGGATGTTATTTCTTTTTCGGACCATTCTCTGTAAACCCTATAGATGGTTGTGCGTGAAAATCCCAGTAGATCAGCAGTTTCTGAAATACTCAGACCAGCCCTTCTGGCACCAACAACCATGCCACGTTCAAAGGCACTCAAATCACCTTTCTTCCCCATACTGATGCTCGGTTTGAGCTGCAGGAGATTGTCTTGACCATGTCTACATGCCTAAATGCACTGAGTTGCCGCCATGTGATTGGCTGATTAGAAATTAAGTGTTAACGAGCAGTTGGACAGGTGTACCTAATAAAGTGGCCGGTGAGTGTATATGAAAGGATATAAAAAATATAAAAAAAAAAAAATATATATATAAAAAATGTATAAGAATATATAAGAGTATATAAGTCTCTGTTTGGTAGCAATATTATTTATCCCTTATTAGGGTAGCAATATTCCAGTGTGTAGTTATAGACAATTTGTACTGTTCCAATATGCATCAAGTATGGCAGGAATTGGGGAAAAGGAAGTTCAATACATTACCCTCCTATAGAGGTGTGTGCTCCGCGATTCACTGAGCTGCAATAGCGCTGTGCTGTAATAGTTCCGTTCTATGTATATTCGGCCGGCACCCGGCTCTCCCTGTGGCGTCCCACGTGGGTGGCCGTCCGGCGTGTCAGCAAGTTGGCGCGTTTTCTTGAATCCGGGGAGAGCGTTAGGATGGTGAATCAGGAAGCTGCTTCAGCTGTTCCTTCTTATTGAGCGCTATTCTGATGTGCGCTATATTGATGAGTTGGATCAGCGCTGTAGTAGTAAATTAAATTGCTGTTCCAGTTATTCTTGGGAACTTCTTTCTTTGTATCCTAATCACAGGATACACTGGAATACAATGGGATACAGTGTATCACTCGAGTATTGTAGATGTTTCTTGTTTGTGCCGTAATTGGTAATCCACAGGGTAATGGTCTCTGAACCAAACGCGTTTCAGGGCTATCCTTGCCCCTTCCTCAGTGGTCTGTGGACTCTCTTTCTTTGTCTGGCACATTTATAGTGTTCTTAATTGGACCCCTCCTATTTTTTGAGGGGGAGGGGGTTTGTTGTAAACTCCAGGTTTGTAATATACCTGAGTTGCCCTGTGGATTATGATTTCTCTCCATTGTAAAGAAGAATATCAACATATATACGTATCAACATATATACATATGGATACAAACACAAAGAGTGTATATACATATATAAAGAGTGTATATACATATATAAAAGTTGTGGTGTATGACAAATTTCCAAGAAATACCAAAAGCAGTATAGCTAATATAGACCATACTATTTAAATTGAGTATCTCGTTATTCCAGCTTCCTTTCTGTCTATGTCTAGTGGTCTGAAGGTGGGTAGCTGTCTTATTGTAAAGTAATTGTCCAAAAGGAATTATCCAAAAGATAGTGTGTAATTGTGAATGCAAGTGGTTGAGGATGCAAGTGGCTGGGGATGCAAGTGTTTTCTTTTTTCTTTTTTTGTGGATTTTTTTAAAGTGGTTGTGTGTATTGTGATTCTCAGGGTTTGCAGGATATGTGTAGCTAGAAGTGCCGGTGGTTGATACTGCTGGTGCTGTAGTTTTTTATATATATTTTGTTATTTATTATATTATTTTTATTTTTTTGTTTATTTATTCTTTATTTTCTCCTATTTTTTCAGAGTGACATATGTGAAAGAGACTATAGAGGTGTTTGGGTAAGTATATGTTTCTTCTTTTTATATTGTTTGTTTCTTCTATTTTTTCTTGATTTTTAGATGAATCTCAATGGATGCCAGTGGATCGTCATTGATTGGTGCATGGGGATGGGGGCCTATCAAGGAGGGGAGATCAAAGTGCTGGTAATTAAACAGCCGGTCTTTGATGTCCTGTCCTTTAAGGGCACCCATCCCAATTCTACAGGAAACCAAAGATCTCCATATCTGCATTCAGTCCATTCGGGACTATGGTGTCGAATTCAAAGATTTTTCTTGATTCCAGTCGGGACATGTTAATAATGTGGTTCCCCCCCCTCCATTGTTTGGGAACTCTCTCTAGAGCTATAAAGGTAAGATCTTTTGGGTTTTGATCATGATGTTCCTTGAAATGTTTGGAGACGGTGTGTAGTTCGTATCCTTTTCTTATGTTGTTGATGTGTTCTGCAACCCTTTTTTTCAATGGTCTTTTGGTTCTCCCAATGTACTGCTTGTTGCACGTGCACTGGAGTAGGTAGATGACGTCTGTTGAGTTGCATGTTAAACATTCATTGATTTCATGACTGTGTGTGTTTCTTGTGGAGGTTACCTTTTCTATTTTCCTTGAAAATTTTGTGGTTCTGCAGTTGCTGCATGTCCCACATCTGAAAAAACCTTTTATGTTTAGCCATGTATGTTTCCCCTGTGTTTTCTTATTTTTGACTGTAGGGGCGATTTTAATGCCTAAATTGGGAGCTTTTGTGTATACTATGGACGGAATTGTGGGTATAATTGGACCTATTGTCTTGTCTTTAGTTAGAATTGACCAGTGCTTTTTAATTATTCTTTCTATTGTTTTATATTGTGCATTGAATGGTAATATTATTCTCAAAATGTCATTGTTTTCGACTGATTGGACTGTTTTACATTTTGGTTTAAAGAAGGACTCCCTCTCCATGGTTTTAACTTTGTTTAAGGATTTTTCCAATATGTTAGTTGGTTATTCTTTTTTAATAAATTGTTCTTTCATGGCTTCTGCCTCTTTCTCAAATTTTTCTATTATGGTGCAATTTCTTTTGATTCTCCTAAATTGACTGGTCGGTACATTTAGGAGCCATCGTGGTAAATGACAGCTCCCAAAAGGGATGTAACTGTTCTTTGTTACATCCTTCTGAAACGTGTTACAAATGATTTTATTGTTGCAAATGTTTATGCATAAATCAAGGAACTCCACTTGTCTGTCACTAATGTTGTTGGTGAATGTGAGGTTGTAGTCATTGTGGTTGATGGTCTCTAAAAAATGTTGTAGATGATCTTTGGTGCCTTTCCATATGAATATGATATCGTCAATGTATCTACGCCAGAGGACCAGATTGTCCCCCAGTTTGGGCAAGATGGTGTCTTTTTCCCATTGAGCCATAAAGATGTTAGCATAACTGGGGGCAAATCTGGTCCCCATGGCGGTCCCCTGTATCTGAATATAGTGATCTGAATTGAAATTGAAATAATTATGAGTTAGAATATAGTCTATGCCTTCTATGATGAATCCTATTTGTTTGTCTGGGAATGAGTGATTTTCTGTGAGATGTTTTCTCATAGCCTGTATGCCTAATTCGTGATTAATGGATGTGTAGAGTGAATTTACATCTATGGTACCTATGGTCCAGTGAGATTCAAATTTTATTTCTTCTAATGTGCGTAAAATGGCTGTGGTATCCTTAATGTATGATGGGATTTGTTCTACAATTGGTTGTAGTAGTCTATCTATATACTGTGATAAATTTGATGTTATGGAGCCAATACCGGAAATGATTGGTCTGCCTGGTGGGTTATTTTTGTTCTTGTGTACCTTTGGTAAACAGTAGAAGACTGGGAGGCGTTGGGGGGTGTTAGTAATATAATTATATTCATTTTTTGATAGTATGTTATTTTCAAGGCCTCTATCACAATACTCCACTAATTGTTTTTGAAATATGAGTGTGGGATCTGTGGTGAGTTTACGGTATGTTTGTTCATCTGTCAGTTGTCTAATACATTCATTGTTGTAGTCTTCAATATTTTGTATAACAATGACTCCTCCTTTATCTGCAGGACGTATGATTATTTCATTGTTGTCTTGTAATTCCCTAATTGCTTTGATTTCTTCTTGTTTTAGATTATTTCTGATTCGGCTTGTTTTTATTTTTCTAATCTCTGATTCTACGTTTTTCCTGAATGTCGCGATCTCATTGCTTATTTCTTGTCGGGGAAATTTTTTGGATTTTTCTCTGAGATTTGTATGAGTGTAGGTTGTAGTTTCATTTATTTCTCGTTCCATCGGATTTTTGATAAAATATTTCTTTAAGCACATCCTCCTTATGAACTTTTCTACACCTATAAATGTACTGAATTTATCTAATTTATTAGTTGGGGCATATTTCAATCCTTTGTTTAATAGATTTTTTTGTGGTGTAGTAAGTGTGTGTTCACTTAGATTAATGATGATGTCTTCTATTGGTGAATCCTGTTTTATTTCATTCTGTTTGTTCTTTCTCTGTCCTCTCCGTGTCTTCTTTCGTTTTGGTATGATTGTGTTCTTAGTCTCGTTCCGTAGTGGTTTGTTTGTTGGTTTTGGTATTGTTGTTGATAAAGTGGGTGTTGTGGTTGGTAGTGGTAGGTTTTGTATCTTTGTGGTGGTTCTCTGTTTGTATAGTTTTGTTCCTGTCGTTGCCTCAAATTGTAACTGTGATGTGGTGATTGTGATCTCCTGTGTCTCTGGTTTGTCAGTGGTGATTTCTGTTGTGTTCTTGTTCTGTGGTGAGGGGGAATTTGATCTAAAGAAAGGGGTTGTGCCAGAGGTTCAAATCTATTTGATGTAGTGATAGGCTGGGAAGTGGTATTTAGTGTTCTATAGTTTATTTTGTTCATGACTTTGTCATTACGTACCTCAGTGTCTGTAAAATTAACTTCTGTGTTTACTAACTGTTGTTTTCTCCAATTAAGTTTTTTCGTTTTTTTGTTAATAATCTCTTTCTCTAATGTGTCCAAACTCTTGCATATTCTTTCTTCCCATTTTTTAAACAACTCATCTTGTGGTAAAGTGTTTATGGTTGTTTTTAATTCATTAATTTGCAGTATGATTTGTTGGAGTATTTCTGTCCTCCTTTTAATAATCATAGTGACTAAAACCCGTGATTGAGTTGATAAAAAATTGTCCCATTCTTTGTTAAATTCTGTGCTATGTAAATCTTGAGCTGGTGTTTTTGTAATCGATAGGCCTTTTGGGATTATCCCTCTTTCCAAGTATTGGTTGAGGGATTTGATTTCCCATTTTTGGCGTAATTGCTTTTGTAATAGTCTCTCTAGTTCTCTAAAACTTTCATCTTTTGATTTCTGTCTCGTGTGTGTTACTTCTGCATCTTTTTCGGAGTCAAAAATAAAGGTTTCAACATTTTTACATTTGTTCTCTATGCATGTCCAAATGTCCATTATTACAACCTGGGAGCTCTACTACCTGGGTATGTGTTAAAATTGGAGAGTATAGATATAAGTAGTGGCTCACCAGTTTGTAAAAAATGCTAGGAGTGGTGCTTCCTATCACTTGGCTATACCCTTAGCCTGAATGCGTTTTAAAAGAATGAAATAAATATGTGATGAGCACTCACTCTACATTCGTTTTTATGTGGTGTTAATATAAAGCTTACAGTGGATGGATGTATGACGACGTGTACATGAATTAAATATTAAAAAGGTCTATATTGTTTTAGATATATAATCACAACATTTATTTGTCAATACAATTACCCCAGCGCTGGTACATAAAGAAATATATAAAAAATGGAAAAATGAGGATAAAAATCATATATAAGAAGACATATATGAAAAGATATAAAAAATATAAAAAATGTATAAGAATATATAAGAATATATAAGTCTCTGTTTGGTAGCAATATTATTTATCCCTTATTAGGGTAGCAATGTTCCAGTGTGTAGTTGTAGACAATTTGTACTGTTCCAATATGCATCAAGTATGGCAGGAATGTGGGAAAAGGAAGTTCAATACATTACCCTCCTATAGAGGTGTGTGCTCCGCGATTCACTGAGCTGCAATAGCGCTGTGCTGTAATAGTTCCGTTCTATGTATATTCGGCCGGCACCCGGCTCTCCCTGTGGCGTCCCACGTGGGTGGCCGTCCGGTGTGTCAGCAAGTTGGCGCGTTTTTTTTAATCCGGGGAGAGCGTTAGGATGGTGAATCAGGAAGCTGTTTGCTGCAGGGGTGGGAGGGTGAATTTCTCTCTGCAACGACACACAAAAATTTTAGATGAAATAGACTAATTATAGACTACAACCGTTCGAAGCCTTTGCTAAGCCACGCCCCGTCTCTGTCAGGCCACGCCCCCTCTCACTCCGCAGCCATTCTGCAACGACACACAGAAACATTAAATGAAATAGATTAAATGCACCTATGCGAAGCGCTTTGCTAAGCCATGCCCCGACTCTGTAAGGCAACGCCCCCTCCCACTCCGCAGCCAACAGGGATTGAAAAAATAAAGGTAAAAATCAACTTCTGTCAGCTGCAGGGATGGGTGGGAGGTTGACTTTCTTTCTGCAACGACACACAGAAACATTAAATGAAATAGATTAAATACACCCATGCCAAAGCGTCTTGCTAATCCACGCCCCCGACTCTGTCAGGTTACGCCCCCTACCACTCCGCAGCCAACGGGGATTGAAAAATAAAGTAAAATGCAGGGGTGGGAGGGTGAATTTCTCTCTGCAACGACACACAAAAATTTTAGATAAAATAGACTAATTATAGACTACAACTGTTCGAATCGTCTTGCTAAGTCACGCCCCCAACTCTGTCAGACCACGCCCCCTCCCACTCTGCAGCCATTCTGCAACGACACACTGAAACATTAAATGAAATAGATTAAATCACCTATGCGAAGCGCTTTGCTAAGCCACACCTCCAACTCTGTCAGGTCATGCACCCTCCCACTCCGCAGCCAACAGGGATTGAAAGAATGAAGGGAAAAATAAACTTCTGTCAGCTGCAGGGGTGGGAGGTGAATTTCTCTCTGCAATGACACACAAAATTTAGACTACAACCGAAGCAGGGATTGAAAAAATGAAGGTAAAAATGAATTTCTGTCAGCTGCATTGACTTTCTCTCTGCAATGACACACAGAAACATTAAATGAAATAGATTAAATATACCCAGGCGAAGCCGGGTCTTTCTGCTAATATATATATATATATATATATATATATATATATATATATATATAAAGAGAGTAGTATTCAATTGTTGTGGACAGGACAGTGTCTGTAGAATAAGCTGGCGGTGTGCCAGTGGCTGTAGGATTGATCCGGCAATCCAAATTGCATAAAAAATAAAAATTCCTCGGCGCTCCCAATTGACGTGAACAAATTGTGTTCTTTTTATTCACCAAACAAACAAACCGTGACGTTTCGGTCCTGTTGCTAGGACCTTTCTATATTTATACCTTTATATATATATTGAGAGAGAGAAAATGGAGAACACCAGGGGCAAGGGTAGAGGTGGGAAATGTGGGCGTAAAACTGGTGTGGTGAGCAGAGGTGGTGCCCATGGTAGTGTGCGGGGTGACACTGCCTGCTGCTGTGGGAGCTGTTAAAAGACAGCATTTCAAAATGCGTGATTTTCTGCGAAAGCTTGCTGGGCCGCAAGGTGCAACTTTTAACAGTCCCCCACAAACAAGAGAGTGTGCAGAAATGGATGGCGGAGAGCACGTCCAGCCAGACGTCCACTGCCCCGTCTTCCAGCCATGACACCTCACCCTCCTTCTCCCCAGCCTTATTCACTGGAACTGTACAGTGAACCCTTCCCTGACCTTCTACCAGAGGAGATTCTCTGCCCTGATTCACAAGACCTGGTGCAGTCTCAGGGTGATGAGGGTAGGGATTTACCTGTGGCATCTGAGGAGGTGGTGGATGATGACCAGACACAGGTGTCAGGGGGTGAGGTAGCTGGCAGGGCATTCAGTAATAGTGGGGACTCTGAGGAAGAGCTGGCTGATGATGAGGGGACAGATCCGACTTGGACGGATGAGGCACACCAAGAAAGCGGTTCGGAGAGTGAGGCAGCATCAGCACCACAACCTCTTGGGATAGGCAGTGGGCTGGGCAGAGGGAGAAGCAGGGCCCGAGCTACTACTCCCCCAAGTGTTCCCAGGGGTCATGCTCCAGTGCGCAAACCTCGAGTTTCTGTAGTTTGGGAATATTTTAGGGATGAAGAGGGGGATAGGCAGGTAGCAGTGTGCAAACTGTGCCACACCAAGATAAGCAGGGGAGTAAACATAAAGAACCTGACCACAACTAGCATGCGCAAGCATTTGGAAAAGAAACACCCCACTAAGTGGTTGGCACTCCAGTCAGCTGGTGATTGTGACACTGCTGCTTCATCCCCTGTGTCACATGCTGTAAGTGACCTATTAGCCCCTGGCCAGGACGCTCCAGCCTCCAGCCCTGCAAGGACCCCTGCAACTCCATATCCCTCCACCGCCTCCACTCATGTGTCCCAGTGCAGTGCAAGTGTTCAATTGTCGCTACAGAAGACCTTTGACCACAAGCGCAAGTATGAAGCTGTCCACCCCCATGCACAAGCCTTAAACGTGCAGATCAGCAAGCTACTGAATCTGGAGATGCTGCCGTATAGGCTTGTGGAAACGGAAGCATTCCGCAACCTCATGGAGGTGGAAGCCCCCCGTTATTCGGTCCCCAGCCGCCACTTTTTTTCACATGTTGCCATGCCCGCCCTACACCGCCACGTGTCAGAGAACATCATCCGCGCCCTGACCAACGCGGCTAGTGAGAAGGTCCACCTAACCACGGACACGTGGACAAGTGCTGGCGGGCAGGGACACAATATCTCCCTGACGGCACATTGGGTTAACTTGGTGGAGGCTGGGACCGAGTCTGACCCTGGATCCGCTCATGTGCTGCCCACACCGAGGATTGCGGGGCCTACCTCGGCCACGGTTTCTCAGGCTTATTATGCCTCTTCCTCCAACCCCCTCCTCCTCTCAATTACCATCCGTGAGCACAGCACCTTCAGTCGGTAGCTCTAGGCGCAGCTGCACTGCCATGGGTAAGCGCCAACAGGCGGTGCTGAAACTGCTGAGCTTAGGTGACAAGAGGTACACCGCCCAAGAGCAGTTACAGGGCATCACGGCGCAGACCGATCTTTGGCTGGCGCCGCTGAACCTCAAACCAGGCATGGTTGTGTGTGACAACGGGCGCAACCTGGTGGCGGCTCTGCACTCAGCAGACTCACACATGTGCCATGCCTGGCCCACGTGTTTAATATTGTGGTTCAGCGGTTCCTCAAGACCTACCTCAATTTGTCTGATTTGCTCACCAAGGTGCAACGTATCTGTGCGCATTTCTGCAAGTCAACCACAGATGCTGCCACTCTCAGGGCAGTGCAACGGCTCTTATAACTGCCAGCTCACCGACTGTTGTGCGACGTGCCCACGCGATGGAATTCCACATTATACATGTTAGCCAGGGTTTACCAGCACCGCAGAGCCATTGTAGACTGCCAGATGACAACTTCCACGAGAACTGGTAGTCAGGTTAGTCAGCTTCCTCAAGTCTACAATGAGGAGTGGACGTGGATGTCTGATATCTGTCAGGTGTTAAGCAACTTTGAGGAGTCAACACAGATGGTCAGCGGCGATGCCGCCATTATCAGCGTCACCATCCCGCTGCTTTGTCTGCTAAAAAAGTCACTGCTCAGCATGAAGTCAGAGGCTTTGCGCTTGTCACAGGAGATGGGGGAAGAAGATACGTTGCTTGATAGCCAGACCACCCTCAGGTCTGTTTCTCAGCACGTATTTGAGGAGGAGGAGGATGAGGAGGATGAGGAGGAAGAGGAGGAAGAGGAGGAAGAGGAGGAGACTGTTGGCGAGACTGAAGAGGGTACCTATGCTCATTCCTTTTTATCTGTTGAGCATGTATGGGCTGAAGAGGAGGAGTTGGAGGAGGATGAAATGGAGAGTCAGCCTATTGAGGAAAGGGAATTCTTGCGTGTTGGGACTCTTGCGCACATGGCTTACTTCATGTTAGGCTGCCTTTCCCGTGACCTTCGCGTTAGAAGCATTTTTGACAACACCAATTACTGGGTGTTCACCCTCCTGAACCCCCGGTACAAGCATAACTTTTACACTCTCATTCCTGTAGAGGAAAGGAGTATGAGAGTGAATCAATATCAACAGGCCCTGGTGCACAAGCTGAAACTATCCTTCCCATCTGACACCGCTAGCGGCAGAGGACGTAGTTCTGTGGGCCAACCAGCGGGGGAGAGGAGGGGAGCAGGCAGCTTGTCAAGCACTGGCAGGGGAACACTCTCCAAGGCCTTTGCCAGTTTTATGTCACCCCAGCAAGACTATGTCACCCTTCCCAGTCTAGGCAGAGTAGGGGGGAGCTGTTCAGAAAGATGGTGAGGGAGTACCTAGCTGACCATACCAACGTCCGTAGCGATCACTCTGCTCCATACAACTACTGGGTTTCAAAGCTGGACACGTGGCCTGAACTGGCGCTGTACGCCTTGGAGGTGCTGGCCTGCCCTGCCGCTAGCGTGTTGTTAGAGCAGGTCTTCAGTGCAGCTGGTGGCATCATCAACTTGGTCACTACAATCACTGCTACCACCAGTCCCTCAAAAATAATGTTTTCATGGGTCTGTTCACCACCAAGCCTTCAACCATAATGTTTTCAGTGGTCTATTCACCACCAGTCCCTCAAAAATAATGTTTTCAAGGGTCTGTTCACCACCAGTCCCTCAAAAATAATGTTTTCATGGGTCTGTTCACTACCAGGCCTACAACCATAATGTTTTCAGGGGTCTGTTCACCACCAGTCCCTCAAAAATAATGTTTTCAAGGGTCTGTTCACCACCAGTCCCTCAAAAATAATTTTTTCAAGGGTCTGTTCACCACCAGGCCTTTAACCATAATGTTTTAAGGGGTCTGTTCACCACCACGCCTTCAATCATAATGTTTTCAGGGGTCTGTTTACCACCAAGCCTTCAACCATAATGTTTTCAGGGGTCTGTTCACCACCAGTTTCTCAAAAATAATGTTTTCAAGGGTCTGTTCACTACCAGGCCTTCAAAAATAATGATTTCAAGGGTCTGTTCACCACCAGTCCCTCAAAAATAATGTTTTCATGGGTCTGTTCACTACCAGGCCTTCAACCATAATGTTTTCAGGGGTCTGTTCACCACCAGTCCCTCAAAAATAATTTTTTCAAGGGTCTGTTCACCACCAGTCCCTCAAAAATAATGTTTTCATGGGTCTATTCACTGCCAGGCCTTCAACCATAATGTTTTTAGGGGTCTGTTCACCACCAGTCCCTCAGAAATAATGTTTTCAAGGTCTGTTCACCACAAACATTCAACCATGGCCTTTCAATCATAATGTTTTCAAGGGTCTGTTCACCACCAGTCCCTCAAAAATTGTTTTTATGGGTCTGTTTCACTACCAGGCCTTCAACAATAATGTTTTCAGGGGTCTGTTCACCACCAGTCCCTCAAAAATAATTTTTTCAAGGGTCTGTTCACCACCAGTCCCGCAAAAAAAAATATGTTTTCATGGTCTGTTCACTTTCAAGGCTTCAACCATAATGTTTTCAGGGATCTGTCACCACCAGTCCTCAGAAAAATTTTTCCTGGGTCTGTTCACCACAAGACATTCAACCCATTTTTTAAGGGGTCTGTTACCACCAGCCTTCAATCATAATGTTTTTCAAGGTCTGTTCACCACCAGTCCCTCAAAAAAATAATGTTTTCAAGGGTCTGTTCACTACAGGCCTTTCAAAAATTAATGATTTCAAGGGTCTGTTCCACCACCAGTCCCTCAAATAATGTTTTTTATGTTCACTACCAGGCCTTTAACCTAATGTGTTTCTGTTCACCACCAGTCCCTCAAAAATCTGTTCATCACCAGACTTCAACCATAATGTTTTCAACGGTCAGCTCACCAGAAGGCCCTCAATCTTAATTTTTCACGGGTGTGTCTGATGCCCTCCTTTTTGTGTAATAAAAGGTGTATCGGAGTGCCTGATCCTTGTAATTTTTGTCAGCACTTGAGCTTTACGTACAAGTCAATATATGTTTCATAACAATATTTCTTTACAGTATGTCAGGAAGGGGTTAAAGGTTTAAAAAGAACACAAAACACAGGTTTAACGATAAATATTTTAAGATTAACAAATTATAAATAAAAAAACAAAATAAAATAAAAATTAAAAAGGCCTTTGGCATCGCCGACACCTCTAATTGGAGGCTGCGAATCAGGCGGGAGGCAGCATAGAGCCGGCCATTGACTCTTCTTAGGGCCGCCTCCATCTCAAAATCCGTCGAGATATCTGTAGGGGTGGAAACCAGTAATATAATTAGTATTATCGAGTTAAAGGGGTTGTCCCACAAAAAATATTCTAAACTTTCAAAGCAGCACCTGGATCTGAATACTTTAGTAGTTGCATGTCATTAAATATTTTGTATATCTACTAGAACTGACTCAGTTATTCAGTGAAATGTATCTTTATGAGCCTTTTTTTT